>JAOTQE010095335.1:0-14339 GCA_025631205.1 Nesometra sesokonis
TGCCCTCCCCCCCCCCCCCCCCTTTCTCCTCTCTTGTTTCCATAGAAGGTAAGTTAAAGCTGCAGATGCAGAGCTTATAAGTCTGTTTTATACTTGTAAAATATAAACTAGATTTAGAAAGTAATCATTACACTTTGTTGTAAGAAGAACCAGGTCAAATCTTCGCTTATTTCTCATTCGTCAGTCAACGAGAAAAGAGATATTTTAATTTTCAAGAAGAATATAAACTTCCATTAAGTACGTAATTGCTGATCCAATTTCTGGAAAACTATAATTCTAACTAGAAAACACGGACAGTCGGTGTTTTTAAATTATAATTACAAATATTATCGAATTTCAAATTAGTACGGTTCTTTGGTTAGAATTTTTAAAGTTTTCTTCGGCGGTTAATGTGTCAGTAGCAGACATGTTTAGCTCTTTTTTAAGGTGGCGCAGTAACATGCTGGTTAAGGGGTTCACTATCCTACCCAAGTTATTGAGTTGAAATCCTGTCTGTGCCAGCATTGCTTTTCAAAATCAGACCAACTCCACCCTCTAAGGTTTGTCATGAGATAAACAATAGTTTATGTAAAACACCATGTTTATACTTGTCTTGTGAACTTTTGAATGAATTACCGCCTATCTAATGGAACAGTGATAATAAATCTTTAACAATCATTAAAACAGTGGGATGCTTGGAATACGGTTATTATCACCGAGTTCATACTAATGACTAATTTTTCATTTCCAAGTACTGTTAATTTACTTTGTTAATATACAGTACTGTGAAATCTGCTTTAATTTCGTGTTAATAGTGGAATGTCATTGATCATAGAAACTTGAAATGTTCGAATATTCCAACTATTAGCTACGGTAATCCCAGGGTAGTTCATTAATTTCTCTCGATGCTTCCATCCAGTCGAATGCGTCATTTTATACCATTAATCACTGTTATTTGAACCAAATTTGTAAAATACATTATCATACTATAGGTTTTCAGATGCGCCCAAGCTCTTCTATACGTCACTCCGGCAGTCGGTTGGTCTCTCCCCTGTACGCAATACAGTTGAACTTCCCTGTGCGTACACGTCTCGCAAGCGGACTACCTCACCGAACGGCCACTCGACCCGCCTATTCTTTCTATCGAATCCGTGCATTTTGTACTTATCGTAATCGCTCGGACTTTGGAGAATGTTTTCCTTAATTATCTCATTATCCAAGTGTTTGGAAGTTTATCAGTGAGGTCACAAATTGTTCTATGTGTATCTATAGCAATTTTAATCCCAGAATTGTTTCAAGTTTATAGTCCCATTGGTTTGAAATTTAGCAGGCAGTTTATTTTTTTTTATTAATATCTGTTGATCATTTTGGTTAATTTGTCAGTTTGGTGGTCAGTCTGTCGGTCGCTTAAATTGAAAAAAAACCCCGCATCTTAGAACAATGTCGATCTTGCTTTTTTTCTTAACCACTGAAAGGCTTGTATCGCCTTAAACTTGGCACACGTGTACAAGTCGTTTTGAACTGTTTCTATGCATCAATTACCAATTTTGCGTTGGCCACGCGACGCTTAGGCCTATCGACAAAGAAGGCGCCAACCTTACAGACGATTGCTCCAATCTTACATAATCCTAGCAACGGTCTAACATCACTTTAGAATCCGGTTCCATGCTAACCAGTTGGAGGGCACAAACCAAGCCCAACCCCATCGTAGTTGGGAAGGATGTGAGCGTTCCCCCCCCCCCCACCACCTGCACTCCCTTTCCCTTTCTTCCTTTGTGGCCATGCGTGTGATGTTCGTCTCGGTTTTTCTTTTGCTCCTCAAGGCTATGCTGTTAAATCGATAACTCCATTTATTAGCTACAACAATCCCAGGGTAGTTCTTTCATTTATTTTGAAGATTTCATCCTTTCGAATGCGTGTTGTTTCATATCATTAATCAAATCATTAATCAAGTATACTGTTCTTGAACCTGTTGTGAAATAGAACAACGTAAAACAATACCACATAAAATACACTTATTACCTTTAATGCACACCGCCTTGATATAAAATATAACCATTATTTGCTTTGATTATTGCGACGTGACGACCATTTAATGAACCAGACGATTTTAAACTTGACTTCTGATTTACACGGGAAAGTAAACGGTAGTTTGATCACCTTGTCTTTATATCATCTGCTACAAACATTTATTGTTATTTTTTTTTAGCATTACGTTTTAGAAAAATAGCTAATGGCTAAACTAAAGATCTAATGTTGTTTTGTCGTATCGTAAAAATAATGTAAAATCAATCAGACACTTTTGTTCGCATTTTAAGTCCATTTTATTACTATTTCACCAAATATGTCCTCAATGACCAACTGTCATATACAACGGCGCGTCAATACGCAAGCGCGCGCGTGCAGGGATTGACAAATAGAAATGTCCAGATTACATCTTGATGCGCGACTACCTATACGCGCGCGTAACAGTGTCTTCGTGGTGTTATGAGGATATGTGAAGCGCTCATCTATTGTTTATTTCTGTCGTTTATTATCGTCTACTGCCGCTGTCGCTCAATTTGATTTTCCTTCGTAGGCCTGTATAATAAAGTACTTCCATCCCTTCATATTTTCTCTCGTTGTCCTCTTTCTTCTCTCTACTTGTTGGTTGTCAATTTGGTATTCTTCCTATAAATGTTTTATTACATCAACGTAATGTTACGCTGTTCACAATCACTATAATAATGTAAACATAATACAATTTTGATCTGATGAAATTTACACCACCCTGTATTTTTTTACATCAATTCTGATTTCATCGAAAACATGGCATTGGATTAGAAGACAAGACAAGCATGATATTCACAAACTACAGGGTAACATAATTTAAACAGAATGGAAGCAGAATATAATCACGCCAGTAATACCGTATATCCGTGTTGCTTTTCTCAATAATTTGTCTGTAATTTGTATTACGGGTTTAGCTTAAAATCCCGTCGATATTCCTCTCATTTGTTTCATCAACAGCTGGAAAGTGTAATCTTTATGGCATTATAATCTACAATGATACGTTTGCAATCGTGAATTGGATGATAAATTAGCAGTATAACTATTTTTGCGGCACGGATACTCGTTCAGCTTCCTTTCCAACTCGATGAAGAGAACGCATACAATGGACAAACTTTGTTAACATAATTTTAGAAATACAGTAATGCCTTTAAAATTAGATATTGTCGTTGTGAAAGCTCTCTTAATACAACGGGCGTTATTGATAGTGGAAGCAATGTGTTTAAAGGCCCATTTATTCCAAAGTAAAAATAAATAAATAAATAAAACATTCTGAATTCCACTACATTGAATTTAAATTTATAGCTATAATACTGAACCGTCATATTTATATAATTTATTACTTACAAATATTAAAATAATAATAATGCAATATAATAACATAATTGTTTTTTTGGGTGGAACCTAAAAATAAAGCGGATGAATCAGTATTCTCTTTGCTTCTGTAAAAAGTCTAAATCTAGTAACCATTGACGAGCTATGTGCGACGTGCGTGCCGTGTGAAAACCAGTACATACAATGGAAAGAATAGCCTTGACATCAGCGCGGATACGATCTACAGCCTACTACTGTTGCAACCTAAGATCTCAAGAAATTCCCTATCTACATCGGCCTGAGATTCTGTTACAAATCGAAGTTTTCCGATGAAACTGTAGGAGAGTTTTCAATTTATTCTTCACTGATAGGTAAAATAATAATTTTAACAACTTATCTATGAGCCATGAAAATCATAAATAATATACATAAAACGTAATTTTCCCCATAATTTCGAGTTTTCTCCAAAGGCGACATTGTAGAACTAATCGTACAACGTTTCCATAGGCTTATGACTTGCTCTTACGGGAAGTGGTCGCTTATTGGAGGTATCAAATAAGGTCACATTAATGTTGTCTCTGAGTGGTTAACCGTCAGTATGGTGATAAAATACAAACGCTATTCACAAAGAATTTTGAAGATGCATTTTTATGATTAGGAATTAATTTCAAAACAGTGGGGACTTTTAGTGAGTGGTCGATTACGGGAAGTGTTTGTACATGAGCGCGGGTAAGTATGTTTAACATGTTTACCACCCCACCGCCAACACATTTCGAGGGAGGCTGCCTGAATATAAAAAACTTCTGCTAAATAAAACAAAAATACAACCGAGAATACGTATCCCAAGACGCTGAGTGCGAATAACGAACGTGTTATAATGCCTTCCTCAGAATAACCCAAGGAAAACATTTAATAAAGGAAGGCTGAAACAGTCAGTCAGGTCAGTTCAAAATGTTGTCGGAACTAAATTTTTTTACTATCGTATCTTTTTTAAAAAATGGACATTTTTAATATTTAATATAAAAAATATTTATTATTTTTAACTTTTCGAAATGGTATCGGATATAAAAACGACGTGCCCACCTCTGGATCGTTCCCCGAGGTTGGAAGTTCAATCACCTTCCAATCTGTAACATCCACATAAATATTACGATTATAATAATGTTATAATATGTTACAGATTCCGCCATTGCAACAATACAGTAATTGAGATAAGGATCAAAATACCTAATGGTGTAAATGTATTTATTTAATTCGGTAAGGTCACGTTTACGGCACATCCGTATTATAGAAATGACACACGCACTCTAAAGTCAAATACTAACGATAATAATAATCCGTATAATTATTGGACTATCGTCGCGTAAGTGGGATTGTGGACTTGATGTTTAAAAAGACACAAAGTATTTAATCACGTATACTATAAAACCTTTTATTTTTGCGGTTTTGTAAAATAGTAAAATACGCGAACAAAAATTTTCGCAAATTGGTTTCCTAAAATTTGCAATAGTGTTTTGTTTCATTAACAACGAAAATAAGTTAGAGTATTTATTATACAAATACTAATATTTTATAAAAGAAGTGTCCACTGCTTCGATCTGTGTAAATGCTGCCAATAAATACAAAGTTTCTTCTTGGGTTTCGTGTTAGTCCAACTTTGAAGAAAAAATAGCAACTAATATTTGCTAGTTTTAGTAGACAGCAATATATTATCAATTACAAACACTGATTTCCTTAAATTTTTGCGAACTCTTTACTTGCGAAATTAATTGGTCGCAAACATAAAGTGCTTACGTAATGCAAGCGTAAGCCTGTTTTACTGCAGCCTACCTCGTAATGAGATGAAAGAAACAATTCGCATCGAGGTTCCCTAACCGAGTGACTAACGGGTAGGAGGTTGATAAAATACAAACGCGAAAAAACTTAATGAAATTCTGTACAGCAATTTCTCAAAAAATGTGCCTATAATCTTCGTCACTGTCATCAGAAGTAACTTATACTGCACTTACAATTGATTGTAAATTAATATGAAGTTCAAATGATTGAATTAAAAGTACTGTAGATGGTGTTCTGGCCATGTGTCTTTGACTAGCAGCAATGTTAACATGAAGAGAAACAAACTATTACGCGCGCGTACAAAAAGTCGCGCATAGAACAACCGTGGACGCCCATATAAGCTAATCGCTGCATGCAAGTGTTGCTTTACGCGCATTTGTATACGCGCGTTTCTATAGACCTGACAGAAGCGTACCGTACGTCAGCCTATTAAATCTCCTTTTTATTTCCCCGTATCATCATAGTAATTCTGCATGAATATCATTGTCTGTTTCTGGTCTTTGTGGGGTTTCACAAACATAACTTCATTAAAAAATGTGTATTATTCATATGCAGCATGGTGTCACAAAAAAAAACAAGACAAAGTAATCGTAAACGATTACACCCTCGCATATGTTTTGGAGGAGATTACTTATAAAATGAGGAAAAAAGGATGAAAATTAAATTCAGTCTGGAGAAATGGAGATTAATTTGAATGTTGGGTGAGTTGGCATGTCTGCTGAAAACTACTTTAGGTAATTTTATCATAATAACTACTTAAATGACATTTGATCCAAATTTCGGATCACCATGGTTGGCTTTATAGAGGACAGTAACCCAGTTGGTCCAGGTTGGTCCCTACATTATCTGAACATTTGAAGTGAATTGGACCAATAGTTTGGAGTAAACAAATACAGTATATAGACAAACAAACAGAGATACAACCCATTTCATTTTAATTATCAAGGTAACAGTGTTTATAAATAACTTCAAAGGTTATCAACAGTGACAAAAGCCATATGCTGCTGTGAAACAAGCACTAAATTCAGGGATCAAAAGAGGGCAGTAGAGGCAATTGTATATAGATTCGAATCCATAATTCACATGGTTAGGTGGATCAGCACCAAACCTCGGGAGGACCTAGATACGGTTGGTGCTAAAATTCTCTGAAAATTTGAACTAAATCCGCCCAGTAGTTTTTGAGATATCGATGCAGACAGACACACAAACACACAGACAGACAGACAGACAGACATAGGTCATTGCAATACCCTCTCCCCACTACAGTGGAGCGAGGGTAACAAATGAGTGAGTTAGCCCACAACACGCATGACGTTGTTACTCGCAACACTAAAATAGGTCAGGCCATAACGACTGGCCCTATTAGTTTTCATTTGATCTCGTAGTATCTATTTCATTTATCTTATGAGTGGTTCAATTATGCATTAATCCTCAAGCAATTAATGTAAATACATTATTCAATGAAAAAAAAACACCAAGAGGGTACATTGTTTTTCATCAAGTACTCGTATGTCGATGAGGTCCAACTCAATTATGTAAAAAAAAACGCTTACCTATGAAAAAAGGTGCATTTGTCAGTTTTTCTGCCTTCAAATGTGTTTTAATTCGTTATTTTTGACTAAAACTAGCTTGTTATCGACGAGTAGTTAGCCGAGTGAGAAGCGACAATGTACATTCTTTTCCGAGACTGACTAGAGCTTATAGGGCTGGCAGGGCCCCTCTCCCCTTATATTAGGTGCACCGGGTCAAAAATTTACCAGAAAAAACCCAAAAATACGGCCAAGATACGGTACCAGAGCACTAAAATGGGGAAATAACCTTTTTTTTGCCCCGGCCCCCGCGGGCATTTCCTTTTGACCTCACCGGGGTCCTTATGCGAACCCCTCTTTAGGGATACCTGGTTACGGGCCTGACCTGTGCCGAATGTTCGTTAATTGCTTCTAAACCCACTAGTGACAGTTGGCCGAGTAGGTGAAACAGTAACTGAAATTATTGTTGTTAATGCTCGCATTCCATTTTACAGCCCAATATTAAATGTAGCAACATAGGACTTCATTATTGTAACCTAAAGTCCGGCACTCACTGCATCGTGCGACGTCTAAACCGTCGCTCCCTGAGTATGTAGTTGCCAGACTTGATAACAGTCTACTCGTCGGCAGACTTTTTTTATGGTGATTTTCCCTAATCACTAAAAAACTCCCGAAGAGTAAAAGACTGTCATCGCGTCTGGCAACCACACACACACAGTGAGAGACGGTTTAGTCGTGCGGCCGTCGCACGACGCAGTGAGTGCTCGGCTCACGTTTATACAGTCAACGACATGTCAAAGTAGAGGAGCTACGTCATTCTTCATATATCTCTTGAATAAAACATTTTTAAGAATTCAATAGCATACGTTATGAAATTACAGCAATTACATCAAAATAAATGGTTATATTACTGTCTTAAAGTTCGAAATAAATCTTTTTCAACGTCATTTTTAAAAATAATGTAATTAGATTTTTAGCTATAAAAGATTTGAATTGCTTTATAGAGTTCTAGCGGATGCAACCTGTCACCAGTGGCGATTATATAAATGATAGTATTACAAAGGATGATACAGTTATATTTAATGTATTTTTAAGATTTGATTTATGAATAATATTTGTGTGGTACGTCAGTAATAAACAGCAAAGTGAGTGGTTTTCTAGGAGGGTGGTCAACATGATTGCCTGCTAATCTCGAGGTCATTGATTTAAATCTAGTCAATGGGGTTTTTTCTTCTTTATCACGTTCAATATTTCCTTCAAAATGCTAGTGTTCGTTTTGCTTGGGTCCCATTCTTCCTCACAAAAAACAGTTAGGCTCACACCTCTAGGGTAGTATAAAGCATATGCATCCCCTGGTTTGAACCCTTATACAGTACAACAACAGGAGTGTAGGTCTTTCTGTTGACATAGTTGCGATTTCCTTCCTTTGCTTGTCATTCGGCTCTTTAGTTTTGGTGCCACACATTTAGGCAGATACAAACAAGCGTAAGAAACTAATAGATATTCCAGATTCAGCTTTATTATCATCACCAGGGATAATCAGGCATTATCTTGTAGCAATCTATAAACATTAGCTCTAGCTGACCGTATAATTAATTTGGCTAACTTCAATAAATCCGTTATTGATTGATGTTTTATATTAATCAGTATTGTGATTTTCTGCAACTGATGTTTATCTCATTCGGTATTAAATTGTGGATACCTACAGGTAATTTGTGCTTTGTACACGTAAGGAAAAGCGCATTACTCAGCAACAAGTAAGAATACGTTTGTGCATTAAAAATTAATGTAAACAAACAATAAACTTATTGTCAATTATGTGTTCCTGATTACAAAACTTATGAAATAGGCCTACATGCTATAATAATGGTCAAGAATAGATCCTCGAAGTAACTCCCCGAAATTCGTTTTGAATCTGATGTGGTCACAAGTTTAGTCCCTTTATTACTGGGACCAAAAAGCTTAAATTTACTATCAGCTTTGGCTTGTCAAGATTAAATTTTAATTATGTTACAATATTTTTACATATGCAAGGGCGGGTCATGAGTTCTATTTAGGATTAGGTATAGTTTTCGCCGAAATACTCTAACTTTAACAGATGACATCATAACTTATTCATAAATGGGCGGAGTTGCATTAACAACTACAGTATTTTCCACATTTATTTTAATGTGCTCGGAAAAACGTTAGTAACGTTTTACGTAATTCCGGCGCATGCGTATTTCGATTTGTGTACAAAAGGAGTGGAGCTTATCCCGGTGCTATTTACCTTATGTGTCTTTTCAAAATTGATGTTATATTTATTATTATTTGGTTTTTAGTAGGCCTTAATCACCAACTTATGTGTTCATAATTAATTACAGTAATAGGCCTGCTTAAATTATGTAATTTTTACAATCATTTGCAATTAGGAAAGATGCTTATTAACATATCGAACGTACAGCGGTAGTTGATACGCACATGTGGTTGCCATAGCAAATGCATTAGTTTGACTGTGAACCTATAGGGCTCCCTCTTGATGGATGACGTTCTATAAAAGTGGCGATGTTAATACACCGACTTGTGACTTCAACCTCAGCAGGTATCGTGGCAATTGGAAAGTAAGCAGCGGTACTACTAGTACTATACATTTGTTATTGTTTTATTGAGTTGCCTGATACAAGTTAATTGATCAAGCGTGGGCAATTATTATAGAAGATCTGAAGGTGAGATATTACTTAATGGCTTACAGTATGTATTGGCAATCTTCATCTCTTTATAATTTATATAATTAAATCGATTGTGTGGGTAAGAAGGTTAGAACATCATTACGTATGAACATCTATTACTTATTAAGAAACTATTCTTAAACGTGTAGAGATCTTTAGTTTATTATATCGATTGTGTAGGTAATCATTTTACGTTAATCCTCACTTAAAACTACGGTAGTCTTTTAATTGGGTGGAAATAAAACTTAGTTAAATATAACTTCTTAATGTACATGATTGAAATTGTCACTTGTGGACGGATGTGGAATGTTTCCACTCTAAGAGAGTGGCTATTTAATCCTATAAGAGTGATTTTAATAGCTGGAATAAACGTATTTCATTACAAAAAGTCACTCCATTGTACAAATTAACTCTTGATAATGTGCGATTGTCCTACGATTTGAAGTGATCGCTAAAAGAGTTAGCGAGAGATCACTGTAAAGTGAAAGTAACTATTTTACATTAAAAAGTATACTCTCTTAATGTAAATGAGTGACACTTCACTCATTTGGGGTGAATTTAAAAGAGAGTGACCTGAAGGAACACACTTAAAAGAGTGAATTATCACCACTCTCGTGGAGTGAATTTTCTGCAAAAAAGTGAGTAATTTTACTCCCATACAATGGATTTTAAATCGATTGGAGTTAATTTCATTCTTTTTGGAGTGGTCCCTCCACAAAGTGTGTATTTCACTCTCTTACCTTAAGAAAGTGTGTTGATCAGTATATTACCAGTGAAGAGAAGAAAAATATTAAACGCATGTAAATGAATATTAGTAGGATTGTAAGTCTTCACATGGATTGTTAATTAATGAGATAGACACTTTTTATGAAACCAAAATAGTTTCAAGGTAAAATGTAAGTTCTCACCACAAAATGAGTAACATCGTATGTGGGATTAAAACTGAGATAACCAACAAGTCTAACGTCAATTTTTTTGGGAAACTTGAGTTTTAATCATTAATGAGTACTATAGTAGTATTTCTTTATAATGCTTTTTAAAGTATTTTTTATGAAACAAAGTGTCCTTCATGGAGAATTTCGAAAATTTATAGTATTTTAATAAATTTTGATTAATTTGATTTACTTGGCCAGTGAATGCCGTTTAAAGTGCAGAGTAAAACTTATATTATGCCCTATATTGGAAGGTAACAATAACTCAATTTTGGATTTCCCTACCATGAGACTCATTTTATGGTGGGACCTCACAAAGTATCTTGGCAGTTTTTCCGTTCTTTCCACGAACAGCTTCTTCAAAAAAATGAACCAAAGAAAAGGCGAACATATCTTCACATATGACTATTTTAATAAACAATTACCTATAGAGGTCAGTCGGTTTACCGACATTCTTTTATTTTTCTGAAGAAGCTATTCATGGAAAAAAAAACGAAACTGTCAAGATTTAACTCTTAAAGGTGTACTGTCACCTAAAATGACAAACAAACTCATCATCATTATGAAATTAACTTTCTCATAACAAAGTAACATCAAAGTTAAGAACTTGAGACTAAAAATAAGCGTCCAGCCTTTTTTATGTTTTTGCTCATTTCCAGCATAAGATTGCAGCATTGGGATAAATATACAGACCCTAATTTCTAGTGTCAGTATACTTTTATATTATACAATAGGCCTACATCTTTAAGCTTTGAGTTTCGATAACAATACAATTTTTCTATCTTAACCATTTTGTCAATTAAGGTGATTATTTAGGTAATCAGTGTAAAACACTAGTACTTAATTTATATTTATATAATTAATCTAGAAAAAATTATTTTTTGATCTAAAGACCTTGAATAGTAAGAAATTATTTATTCGCGAAATTACAGGTAGTTAGGACAGATAGGTATAAAGTGGATTGCATTGGCTTGGGGCTTAATTGTGTATAATGAATACAGAATGAATGATTATGTTTTGTACTGGTTAGGACGGTGATAAATAATTACGGAATCTTTCGATTAAAGCATGGAGTTATTAAAAGGTACATATTATTGTAATTATGATATGTGACATGAAAAAAAAGATGAAGGAATGAAGGAAGGAAAAAGGGAGGGACTGAAGTAGGCAGGGAGAAATGGAAGGAGGAAGAGGAAGGAAGGAAGGAAGAAATAAAGGAAGGAAAGACATTAGGAATGAACAAATGAATGAAGGAGTAATACAAGAAAGAATGAGTGAATGAAAGATGAAAGATCTTCCACTGGCTACCCGCTGCATAATTAGCATAATTTATATATAAATATTATATTTTTATTATTCCTGTTTTTGTTCAATATTTTTATTACCTGATTAGTGAGCCAGCATTTATTTACAAAATTCACTTCAGTGCTATTTATTAACAATTTTTATTTAAAGACCGCTCATTATCCCATTTTAAAATACTACCGTACATACTGGAAATAACATAGTAACATGTAGTAATACCTTTTAATAAACGTATTCTGCGAATTTTGTATTTTCTTTTTTAATTACCGGGTCTTGCTATGTATTACTCAATCTGCGTACAAGTTTCAGTAATAATTGTAGACAGAGATAGATAGGCCTAAATGCAAAGCATCTTTGTAGGCCCTATTATTATGTGCGACAATGTTTCAGTATGGACTACCATAGACAATGTGTATAAAATTTGGAAAACACCCTTTTCGGGGCAACCGTGTACACAATCCAGAAATGCAAAATGATCATTCCATATTAACTTATTGATTTTTTAATTTTAAAATAATTCAATATTTTAATGCTAAATAACAAAAATAAGAATAGGAACGGCTACGAATTCATTTTGCCGAACTAAGACGGATATTCCTATATTAACTCGTCCTATGATCCGAGCTTTCAGTGATTAATACAATTAATTTACCTTCTAGTCTTTTAAAGCTTTTATTAAAATAGGTCTAATCTAGTTTATTTATATATAGTAATTAAAACTATAGACTTAACATGTAAGTAATTTAATAATATGTGACATTTATATAGCGCTTATTGCCAAGGCCTCTAAGCGCTTCACAATTATTACCCCCAGTCACTGGAACAAACACCTATGGAATACAATCCATTCCATAATATTGCAGCCGTAATCAGCGCATATGGCATTTGTACTTCTGGGTGGAGAGAAGCAACGTGGATAAAGTGTCTTGCCTAGGAACACAAACAGCTGACTGAGTGAGTCTCGAACCACCGACCTCGTGATTGGAAGCTCGAAACGCCACCGCTGCGCCAACTGCTTCCACATATTTACTCACACACAAAAATGACAATCAGTAGATATATCAATAAATAAAGTCATTAAATCAATAGTGGAATTTAACATTATTAAGTTACTGATAAATGAACTCAAATAGTCGTGAATCAACCGACAGGCATGACCGATTTTAAAGCTCCCGGGACCTCTTATCTTGAGGTATAGTGTTGATAGCAAATCGATCTGTAATTGCTGAAATTTGGTAAGCAGATTGAGGAAAACATCATAAGTCCAAACATTGAGAAAAACAGTTATAAAAAATACGAAAAAATACGCTTATTCTCAATATTGATGACGCATATAGCGTATAAAATATTCAATATTGAGAATAAGCGTATTCTTTATAACTGTTTTTTTCTCAATGTTTTGACTTACGATGTTTTTCTCAATTTGCTTACCAAATTTCAGCAATTACAGATACCGTAGTAATTGTAGACAGAGATTGATTGTGCTACATTATTGCGTGCAGGTATGTTTCAGCATGAAAAAACACAGAGAATGTGTTCCTCTGATGGACGACACCCCTATTCGGGAAAACCAAATTGGTTTTAATTGTTGACTGGTTTTCATTATGTGGTAAAAATAGTACTAAACTCATAAGTCAAATGAGACATAAGTCGGAAAATTGAAAGAAGATTTAATAAAGATATCTCTATTAAATAGAGATATCTCTATTTTAATAGATATATATTAAACATATTGTAATAGATCTCTATTTTCGATTAAATTTAAATTCGGCCCGCCATACTTGCCCTCCAAATTTCATTAAGCAATTACTGTACATGAGTTTATCTGTTTATTAATGCATAGGTAACTTCGATGAATTTAGTATCAATAATATTACTGTATAATAAGTTGTATTTCGGAACATCATATTTTGATCGTTATGACTTTTTGCACTTTTGCAATGTTGTGTTTTTGTGGCTAGGTAGGAAAATACATTTTTTAAACCTATTACACATTTGTCTTCAGCAGCTTCTAGTTGCACAACATGATTAATGTGTTGGCGTAAGTTCCTTACCGTAATTATTTCAGAAAAATGAGTAGGAGACATCTATTAGTTTAATTTTTGCGAAGCTACACATCAATTAAGCTGATTTTCAATTACACCAATAAATTCTCTTAACAAAAATATAATCCATTTAGGTTATGCTGCGCTCTGAGTTCCATTTTACACTGAAAATACATAAATCCCAAAGCTGATTCCGGCACTTTACCGCATGGGTGCGGTTAGTAAATTGATATTATTAATGATACCGGCGCCAGTGGATAATTTCCAATTTAGTATTTCTCTATTTGATTTATGAACATGCTTTACAAATCGATAAATTATAATCGTGCACAGAGCAGTCAGTACACGCCAGTACAATTTCATTGACCACGCGGTCACTAGCTAACAACCAAGAGTCTTTTTTACTTTATTTTTGGCTCAATGGTCCACTCGTTAAATCAGTGTATCAATTATTCAATTGTTCATCCTGTTTCACCCACTTTCCTCTCATTCTATTTGTCTATACAACTTAAAGACATGGTACTTAAGAGTGGCAGATGTAAAAAAAATGGATTTTTCTCAAATGTTTACCATGAATAGATACTTTGATAAAAAGCATATCTATGATGTTTGTTTTAATTTTTAGAGTTTGTTGCCATGGTA
>JAOTQE010095346.1:0-26563 GCA_025631205.1 Nesometra sesokonis
ATATATTAGTGAAATTATGTTCAGGCAAAATGTGTTATCTATCCATTTCCTCATTAGACAGGAAATGAGGAAGATAAAGATCTTAATCCTTTTTTTCCACTTTGCTCCGTATTTCAATCTGTAAGGCTCAGGACCATTTTAAAAACAGTGTATTTGCTTCGGTTTATAACACTGAAATGTTATCCTGGCTAAATAAGTTTAAATATATAAATAACTAAATATTCCTTGCGAAGTTATGAAGAATCGAAGTTCAAACAAATAAAATGTATCTTTTGAGAAAACTGCATTTGAAAATTGTTTATCAGTATACATTAACTAAGCAAGGTAATTTTAAATTGTATTTACAAACATTTTTTGATCATATATAAAAAAACTGTTAAGCTAGTATGACAGTTGAATGCATGAACTGTTTATTTTGAAATAAAATAAAATTTGAAAAAAAGACAATATTTAAATTTTGCCTATTGTGGAAAACTAGCATTTGCGACTTAGTCTCATTTGGTTTGGCTCTGCCACAATTAAAAGTCAAGATCATGGTCGCCAAAAATCAAATTTACGTAATCAGTCATAGCAGGGAACAGGTCATAGGTTTTAGAATACGTGTCACATAGACTGACTTTAAACTTAAGTGCATGAAATTCCATGCCAAATGTGACCGTAAGTTGAAGGAGCTGGGTGAAAGGTCAATGTTGTTGTCGGAGATATGTACTCGCGAAGTGCCCTCTAGTTAGTCTTGTAAATAGGCATTTCAGATTTAAAAACAATTTAGCAACATAATAAATGATTTCAGTATTAGAAAACAATTTGGAACTGTTTGTTTCTTTATTTTATGTCATTATGAAAAATGGACAATGGGATTGGGTTTAAATGTCGCTGTCCACATTGGATTCCAGCTTTTGGTACAAACTTCTTCTTGACGCAAGTCGTTTCTTGATAACATGGACACATCCAATTACCAAAAGCACGAAGTTAACAGCCAGTAACAATGTTGTGGATACACTTGGTAGCATTTCTTGAAACGACGAATCTATAAGAAGATATAAATAATACTACTATTGTTTTCGACGTGATCGCCACCATCGATCATCATTCACCACCATCACCATCGTTGTCGTCGTCTTAATCATCATCATAATCATCATCGCCGTCCTCATTAGGGCTTAGGGTTCTCGAACACTCTAGATTTTCATGAGATCCGAACTAATTTTAGAATACTTTTTTTTCGATGGATTTTGCAAGAAGGGCCCATTTAGACAAAATATAGATCCTATACACCTCCCAGATATGATGGGAAAGTCTTGTTTTTCAAAAAGGCCGCCTGTGGATTTGAACCCTTATATCTCGGTAACCACTTGGATTTAATCTTAAATTGTTCGCAATATGTATGTTCGTATTAGCTGTAATGCAAATATTTGTCCAAAAAATGACCGAAAATGCTATTTCTGGCACTGTGACCTTTGACCTTAGATTACCATATCTCTGTAACTAGTGGTCGGATTGATTTGATTTTGGTTGCAAATCGATAAGAACAGGCAAGTTTACATTTGCTTTAATGGGAGGTATTTTAAAATAATGATGGGAAATGTATTTTCCTTTGACATTTTGTATATTTTAAACCATTGTATTCCCCGCATATTATTGTTAATTAACCGTGATTTTCATATGCTAAGCAACCTAGCATTTACAATAGAAACTGGGCTTTTTTAATTACAAATGATCACATTTAATGAGTAGACCAATCTTTAAAAAAAACCCCTTAGTTAGTCATCATGTAATTATGTGAATTAGCCTAAATATACAAATTACGGTTTAAAAACAATAAAATTCCTATATATCTGCAGCCACTAGCCACAGAGAGTTGCAACTGCCATAGAATCATTTCAAATATTTTACCACAATATACAACTATTTTGAAAAAAGGGGGAAGGGAAGTGTGTGATTAACCTCTAACCTTCTTTTTCAAAGTATTTTAATATTTTCGGTTATTAATACAAAATTTTAGTTTTATAAAGAAGTTTTTCATGGTTATTTAAATATATGGATTTTCGATTAAGAAACTGAAATCACAACTCATACTTACAATTTATATATGAGGCATGACACGGCAAAACCACCAAGTTGTAGGAAAACTGAAAATTGAGTTTTTGTTAAAACCATATTATACTTTTCAAAAGCTTTAAAATGAAGGGTCAATTATCAAAATCGGACATCTATAACTGAAGTTATTGAAGAAAATAGACACAAACATCCTTTTTATTTGTTTATATTTCCTGTTGTTTATTTGTTTATTTCTCAATAACTTCCTTTGCAATAACTTGGGGGTTTGGTTTGCCATGACGAGCATCATATAATTAATAAAATTTTAATTTATTAGGCAAATTATGATTTGCTATAAATAAAGGTCATCATTTCTTGGTATCTGATTTCACGCCTCACCAGTTTAGCTGAAGGTATGCCCAAGATTGAATTGATCAAATTTGACTGAGCATAGATTATCCCCACATTCAAATTAAGCAACGCAAATGAATGCTGTACAGCCAGAATGAGTCTATTTATAACATATACATATACATAGACCAGGTGTAAATGCAAATACCAGAGTGAAAGCTTAATGCACTTTTTTGGATTTTGGAATGTTAACATTGGCATGTATACTGGCTTTTATTTAATTTCAGTTGACACTGATAATATTTAATCTTTCTTAAATTTGTCCAATAAACTTCATAAACAACAGTTCCATTACAAGTTAGTGTAAAATATGTACATTAAGAATTAACAAATATAATTTTTATATTTTGGCAACGAGTGGCCGTAGTCAGTTGAAACTTGCACAGAATTAACTATAATATATACCTTTACTATGAGTATCTTCTAAAATTACTGGAATTAGGTAAATTAAGCTTTGTTATGTAGTAGTTATGTAGTTGTTATGTAGTTTTTGATTTACATATCGCCTTATACTCTATAGTCTCAAGGGGCTGTATAGTAGATGATACATATTCATATGACTTTCTACTCCCCAGAGGATCGCGTCATGTCATGCAGCAAGTACTGGCTTGCACTTGCGCCCATTCGTCTGTTCACAATGTCTAAAATTACTAGAATTAGGTAAATTAAGCTTTGTTATGTAGTAGTTATGTAGTTGTTATGTAGTTTTTGATTTACATATAGCCTTATACTTTATAGTCTCAAGGGGCTGTATAGTAGATGATACATATTCACATGACTTTCTACTTCCCAAAGGATCGCGTCATGTCATGCAGCAAGTACTGGCTTGCACTTGCGCCCATTCGTCTGTCCACAATGGGGTATTGTATGAACCAGTACATCGGGGTAACCCCTACTCGTCTCGAAAGTTTTTCTGGGCTCTTTATAGTGCACACGAGCCGTAAGTGTACACTTTGACTTTATTTTCATAATGTTAAAAAATTGCAAAATGTAGTCTATAATGAGAGAGTAATTATCACAGAAATCACTGTTTCCCATGTCACACATCATCCTTCATTATGCATATTAGAATTTGCATTTTGTATTACAAGTATTATTAAATTTTGCATCATGGACATCTTCCATATTGATGGGCTAGTCCCAGTTGTTTAAATGTATTATATTTTACGAAACTGTGGCTATGTAGTTTATTGGACACTGTTGATAAAGATATTCTCAGTATCTATGGAATATATTGAATAAGCCAGTATACCCACTGATCTTAATATTTCAACAACCACGAAAGTGTATTTGACTTTCATTCTGGTACTTGAATTTACACTTGCTCATTATGGTATATAAAGACTTAGTCTGCCTGTGTAATCATTCATTTGCATTGATGGATTTGAAAGTGGAGATAATCTATGCTCCACCTAAGCTGATTTAATCGTGGTTCCCTTAGCTACATTGGCAGGGCTAAATAGCTGAATTAGATCATTCTACAGATACCAAGATATGATTACCTTTATTTATCAAATCATAATTGTTCATAATAATCAAATTTGCAGATTTATAATGCATGAATTATGAGTATAGGTATGACTGAGTTGTGATTTATTCTCAGTATCTTAATCTGCACACCATATACATTACTTGAAACATGAAACACTTCTGTATTAATTTTATTAACAATTGTCATTCGCAACGGAATATTTATATACTTAAAAAAATAAGGTGAAATGTTAAATAACCCACTTCCGTTTATTTTCTAAAATAGTTGTTTCTTGTAGTCAATATAAATATACATATTTGGTACATTTCCCTATATTATTTTAAAATAGTTCCCATTAACGCAAATATAAGCTTGAATGTTCTGATCGATTTGCAGCCAACATACCACCGATCCCAATCTATGGTAATCTATGGTCAAAGGTCAAAGTTTCAGAAATAGCATTTCCGGTCATTTTGGACAAATATTTGCATTACAGGTAATAGGAACATGCATGTTGCGAACAATTTAAGATTAAAGCCAAGTCTCTACAATCAGTGGTTACCGAGATATAAGGATTTAAAGCCATAAGCGGCCATTTTGAAAAAAAAACGCCCTCAAACAAGACTTTCCCATATCTGGGAGGTGTATAGGAGCTATATTTTGTTTAAATTGGTCAATCTTGGAAATTCCATCGAGAAAAAAAATGTATGCTAAAATTAGTCACAGATTTCATGAAATGACTACTACTCTCCTTCATAGGTAGAAAAGAGTGGGTATAAAAGTGAAGACTTGTACATCGTGCACTCTTTCAAAGAAATTGAACACCCATCTGGAGAGGAAAATAAGTATATAATAGGCCTCTAGATGTAAACAGAGATTAATTTGATACACTTCTCATTTGTAGATAAATCTGCTAGACAGGACCTAAAATGAGTTACTTTTTATAATTATTTATAATCAGAAGTGGTGTAAACCGCCAAGTAGATATACCTTGGATATTTATATATAGAAAAGCTTGATAAGCAGACGCCTATACTCGACCATTTGGACCTACGTAGTAAGTTCAAGTTTGATCGGAAAGCAACTCTTCTCACACTCAACATCGCATGTCGTGACAACACTAGCCCTCCAGTATGCATTTATCTACAAGCCGGGTCCTGTCTAGCTGATTTATCTAAAATGAGAAGTGTATCAAATTTATCTCTGTTTACATGCGTACATACGTAATTGACCAACAAATAGTTTACTGACCAAAGAAGACATTTCAAAACATGACACTAATTGCATTAAATATGTTGAGATAATTTAACGTTATTCTATGGAGTACTCGATGGCCTTATGATCAGCACCATACCTATGGGAAAAATAAATCGATTCACTAGTTTTTGGTATAGGGCTATTCATGGAGTAATTTCCGAGTAGAAATACAAATACAGAGAGAACTCGTAGTGCCCAATGATAAACCGATACCAATGATGTAATTTTTAGGCCTACCTTTATTTGCAAGAATTAAATCCGAATCAGAATCATCCTGTTTGAATGTCAAAGGCCCAATAACAATCGGGATCGTATCTGATAATTTATCCGGAACATCACGCTTCTGACGTTGGCTGCAATCTCTATGGCATACGACGTCACTATCATTACAAACAGACAACTCACAATGAACAAATACCTTTAAAATTTTAGATATAATAATTAGATATTAATAGAAAACAATAGAAATCAAATTAAACATAATATTACGTTTGCGGTATACAACACGTATGCATTTTAAGCTACTCAACGTTCCGATCGATGTGCTTTGATGTCCTCACGATTTAGAGTACGTATATCAATGAGTGAGGTTATAAATAACTGGGCTTAGACTAAGTGGTAGTCAAAAAGTCGGAAAGTAGTCGAAAAGTAGAAGAAAAAAGGAAAAGCAAAGCTTCATTTGAAATTGTTGGTAAAAAACAAAAATCAGCATTATTAACAATAGGCCATTGAATAAGTTTATATTAGGATACGCCTTATTTTTTAATTCGTTATGAAAATATTTCGTATAAAATTGACAACCGGGATTGAAAGTGGTGGCTGTGATATATAGTATACTAAACATTCCCATGAATTCTTTAATGACATACCGTAGAGTATCCACCATGGAAGCCAAATGTCTCAAACGAAAATTCCACACGTGAAGTTTTGTTGACCGTTCATTGTCCGTCGAATTTAACGAAGGAATCCACACCACAACTAAGAATAAAATATTATTATAGTGTTAATTAGAATATTAAGAGTATTTTTTTCTAGGTTGATAAACTTTTGTTCACACCATCTCTTGGATTTTGTTCAAAGTTCTGGAGGTGGAAGCAACTTGGCCTCAATACACAAATATGGTATTTACAAATTCAGCAGTTGTTTGTTGCCGATTTCAGGTCAAAAATCACTATTTCGTTGATTTCATCAATGAAAAATATGAACAGTTTAGGGAGTCTTATATATTTTTCTTAAACTGACTACATATGTAACTAGCCTTGCCCTTGTTCTAATTATAGCGCGAATTCAATGAGGCGGTGTTGCCAGATTGGTAGCCTGTTTCCACGCTGAAATTTATCATTTTACAACAGTTGAAAAAATAGTGAATTATATACATCTCATAGTGAGGCCAAACATCTCATAGCGAGGTGAATTATTTATCTTCATAGTTTGGGCTTATACTAACAACATCATGCGCTACTTTTCTAGGGCTATTTGAGGTTTTCGCGCCACGTGACCTGAAAATTAATGATTAAATAGCTAATATGATACAATAACGTACCATTATCAGTACCACTTCTATGATCGTAGTGTTTGGCACATGTTTTTAATCATAAGAAAACATTTGGGAATGTATTTGGGAACCAAAATGGCTTTCTTCTACATAATATCAAGATGGCTGTCATACTCAGATTTTAAGATCAGATGTCTGTCAAGATGAGACACTCACACGTGTCATCGTCTACATTTGTACCAGAATTTTAAAAATGACAAAAATTGTCCTTAAATTAAATAAATTTGTTTATAAATCAGTCACTAGTTTCTCTGAGAACACAGTTCTTTTCATTTCTTACAGGGTTACGGCAGCATTAAGTTTAATGTTACAGCTATTGTATTTCAACTCCAATGTTTGTTATCAAGTCAGGGAGCAAGATGTTATACAATAGGGTCCAGTGTGTTATTTTTTAGCAACCTGTGTAGATACCTTAAGTGGGTCAATATAAACAAAAGAAACTTGATGCTCAAGCTGTAACCCCGTGGGGGTCTTTTAAGGGCTGTATAAAATGGCCGCCAAAATATTCAAATGGCATATATCTCATCACCCAAATGTACACATTTCTATTTGCTCTAATGTGACCTTTTGTTGAAAATGACCCAAACTGCAATTTTTAGTCCTTTGACATTTGATCTTCCCATATCTTAATAACGACTGGTCATAGAAGCATGAAATTGTGGTTTAAATTGTTCAGAATATATAAGTTTATATTTACTCTATACAACAATTGCCCAAAAGTGACCAGGGGTGACCTTATTGACATTTGATCTGGTATGTTCATATCTCAATAACGATTGGGCATAGATACATAATAATGGGCTTAAATTATTCATAATAGGCCTATATAAGTTTACATGTACTGTAATACAATGTTTTGTCCAAAAGTGACCAGGAGAGACCTTATTGACCTTTGACCTAGTATTTCCATATTATCACATGATTTATAGTTTTGCATACAAATGTCATGTCAAAGTCAGGTCAAACGTCAAAGTGTCACTTCCCGTCAATTTAGTGAAAAAAATAATTATAGAAAATACAATCTGAAAAATTTAAAACAGAATGAAGTAGCTACGAGCAGCAGTTTCAATGATATACTTAATTTGACTTCAATTTTATTATAAAAAGATGTGTGTACAAATTCAGGGGAAAGGTAAAAATACCATTTTCTGTCATTTGTGTAAAAGTTGTATTAGATTAAATATACGGTAAACCTTAACATTTTGAAAATGTTGGTATAAAATAAACTTTCTACGTACACTAGATGCCAACACTGGGGTAGTCCTCTGCTCATCTCGAAAGATGCACTGGGTTCTTTTAAGTACATAAGAGGTATTGTATACACTGGGGCTACCTTTTATAGTCGTTATCAGAGAAGATTTGTTCCACCACTGAAGGTGCGAGCGGGCCTCGAACCCGTGCTGTTGTTTATGCTATGGTTCACGGCCATATTACTCGCACACCTTAGGAAAGTTGTGTTTTTCATTAAGGACTCATTTGAAGTTGCCAATTAATCAAAGGTACTCAGGACATGAAAAAATGTTCATGTGGTTGGATAAATTCTGATAACCGTTACCTGTTTTCAAATAGTTTGTATCCTACTGTGGGAGCACTAGACGGATAGGGTTAGATTCTTTTACTTGGATGCAACAACATACAATAACATTATATGTCCGGTCATCTAGACAGTTTTATTTCTTTCGACGGAGAAAACATTGCAGTTGTCAAATAATCATGGTAAGTAATCAAGGATACAATCAAACGGGTTGAATGTGTGATTGAAAGATATTACCTATTTTCGATTAGTTGATACTGTGGGTTAGCGTCTGGGTCAGGGTTAGGTGTTGCCTTACATGAATCGACATAAAGTACCATGTCCGTAGTGAAAGTACGCACGCTCGCACCGACGTACACTTTACTACCTAAGTCCATCTGTACCGGATAACTGCTATAGGCAGTAGAATAACTGTCATCTGTAAAAATCCTCATATTAAACGTAAAATTTCCATGTTCTCGTTTAAAAAGGTCAACGCCGGTTTCTTCTGGACTGAAACTAACTGAAGACCGCCCTTTATTTTCAAGTTCGCACTCAACCGAAAAGCGCAGATCGTCTTTGAGGTATATCGCACTGTTTTTATGTGTGTTTACGAAGACCTCATTGTGATAGACAGTTGAGGTTTGTGTCGACTAAAAATAAACATAATGAACATTTTTATTATTGATATTGGACGTCATTAAGTCAATTTTAAATAATTTATTTTTAAATGGAGTAACGTAGTAATTGAAACAAACACAATATGTTCAGTGTGTTCCAGAACATAACATGTACCTCCTAACTTTTTCGGCGCCAATGCGTAAGACAATCCCCGCCGCCGGTATTGTTGCGCAACATTTTCTATGATTTCGATCTGACAAGCAAAAAAAAACCTGTCCGAATTAGCACTGTTTTGGGGACGTTTTAACCCAATTTGCATTTTACTGTCTCATGAGTGAGGAAAGTGTTTTCAAGACTTTTTCAAGACATTCATATTTTACTAATATTTGTGACCTCTGACCATTTATGATATCATATATGGCCCTATTGGTATAAACTTTATGTTAAAACATGGATAATTAGGTAATCACTTGGATGGTAACAAGGTCAATGGAATTTTCCATAAAACTGTACTTACTAAATGACTATTTATCTTACACCTACTCTAAAATCTCAAGTTTTTCATATATCTTTTTATAATTTATGATTGATTAGTTATGAAATTTATGTCAATAAATGGCAAATTCAATAATATAAACGATAATACAAAGACCAATAAAATTGATCACATAAAATTGCACCTTTGACTATTTATATTACTCCTACCCCAAAAACTCATTTTTTAAAACTTTATATGACCTCTGACCACTTATGATAATGAATTTCACAACAGTTACGAACTTTATGTTAGCAAATGGTAAATTCAATAATGGTTATGATGTTACCAGGATCAAATGAGTTGGGCACAAAATCGTGTACTATGGCTATTTAATCTCCCTAAAAAATAATTTTAAAAAACTTGACATTTCAATATTTTCTTTTCAAATTTATTTGTTGAACTTTGACATTTTATGACCTAATAAATGACCCATTATTATGGAATTAATGTTAAATGGTGTGAAAGTCAAGTATTCATTGGGACAATATTCCAAGATCAAAGGAATTCATCACATAAACTTGCACTTATGACTATTTATATTATCCTATTCCCACAGCTCTAAGATTTTCACATTTCTCTACTGAACTCTGATCATTTATGATTTTATTTGTTTTTATTTATTTATTATTTATACTGGGTGACGCCATTAAGTACCTGATTGTTATGAACTTAATTTTAGAACATCGAATATTCAGTAATCCTTAGGATGATATCAAGATCAGAGGAATTTATAATTTTAAAATATCTGAAAGTTTTTTGGGCCGAGGTAGGGATATTATGTGATTTTAGTAAAATTTTAACAATTATTGAATTTCCCATGTGGTAACATAAAATGTATAGCAATCAGGCCGTTAATCGCATCAAAAATTGTCAGAGGTCACATAATTAAACAAAATATGAACATTTTCCTATTATTTTCATTATTTATGTGATCTTCGACCATTTATGGGCTTCTGAATAATCCGATTGTTATGGATTTTATTCTAACACATGGGAAATTAAGTAATCCTTAGGATAACACCAATATCAAAATAACCGATCACCTTAAACTGTGACTTATGGATATTTATACTACCCCTGTCCCCCAAAAAAACTCAAGATTTTTATATTTTTCAAAAAAAAATTGGTAATATATGATGTAATAAGTGGCTTAACTGTTGTAAACGTGTTGTTAAAACATGGCAGATTCAACCATTGTTAGAATTTCTCCATGATCAAATGAACGTAGAAGTGCGCTTAAGGTTAATATTTGTATTACCCATACCCAAAAATCTTAATCTCAAAATTTTCATATTTAAAAAAAAATATGCACCACCATTTACGACGTAATTAATGGTCTATTATGTAATTTATGTTAAAAACATGGCAAGTAAAATAAACTTTTTGATGACTTAAAATTGAGCTTTGTAGTTGATTGTAGGAAATAGTTGGAAAATATCTCAAAATCAAAAAAATTACAAATTGCAGATTGCGGCCATCTTGGACGCCACATTAAATTTATTTATATCAGATCTTGTCTCATAACATTAAGGATTATTCAAACTGATTTATTGACCCATAAAACTGTATACTGAAAACAAAAACAGATTACAATAACATTAACATTTATATTTTTTTATGATTTGGGCATCATTTTGGCGGCCATCTTGAAAAACGTGGAGGCCATTTATTATAATAATCATTGTTTCCAAATTATTGCAAATGGCTTAAATGACCGATTAAACCTGATATTGGTTTTCAAAAACCGCCATTATTGTACAGTTTTATAGCTATTTCATGATATGGCGGCGATTTTGGCGCCATGATAGAAAAAAAAACTTTCCGGTGGTTTTTATAAGACCCTTTTTCTGTTATAAAGTACATCTAATACTACTAGAATCAGCCGAAAAAGCTTTTGTTTTGTCGGGGCTATTAAAGTATGCCTTGAATTCAGGTACTGCCAATCGGAGCTGTTCAGTATTGTGATTTGGGGAGGGGGTGCTTAATTCTTATTTGGTTTTGAATAACAAAGAAAATCTGCTTAGATTAACACGTCCGAATAACCTCCTTCAGGAGTCACTACATGCAGCAGCTGCTCATCTATTTTACTGACCAATATGCCATTTCTACCAAAATATTTTGGGCCAATTTTAGGGGGATTAAGCCTGTTTAGCCCAGTGCCCCTCCTCTTAAATCCGCCATTGTCAATGGTATGATTAGGTTTTTGTTTCAAAGTTTGATTGGCATACTTATTTGTTTTGACTCAAATATTGCGTAAGCCCCGTGGTAGGACAAGCATGAACTCATGTGTTTGTAATTATGCGAGTCAGAGGCTGTAGACAGGTGATGCGCTTTTAAAGAAAACAATATGCATCTGGCTTACGACGCGTAGTCTAAAAAGGCACCTTATTTTGACTAACAGGTTGCAAAAAATCATCACACTCGGAGGTCATCGACCCACGAATGTAATTTATAATGCATATATTTAGGGTTTTGACAGTTAATTGCTTAAAAAAACGCGTGTAATAAGAACATTTCCATTTTATTTTAAAAACGGGAGAATGTGAGAAACCGGGAAAATGAAAATTGGCCCGGAGCCAGGTTGAGAAAACGGGAATCTGCCAAAACGGGAGTGTTGGCATGTATGGTACTTACCAATCACCATTCAGTACGAACCAATCACAATACAGTAATTACCAATCATCATTCAGCAATTCCTAATAATCATTTAGAATAATCGTTCTGTGCTTACCAATCATCATCCAGAAATTACCAATTACCAGTTTTCATTCAATAATTACCAACAATCATTCAGTAATTACCAATTATCATTCAGTAATTACCAATTATCATTCAGTAATTAGCAATCATTGTTTAGTAATTACCAATAATCATGCAGTACATACCATACACCATGCAGTATTTATCAATCACCATGCTACATATACCAATCACTATGCAATACTTAGCAATATCAAGGCAGTAGGATATTACCCAATTTATATCGCCACCCTTCGATATCTACACTAAATTTGAATATATAATAAGCTTAAATAGGCTTGCTTTTACAGTCGTCTAATAAACGTTAGGTGAGTCAAGTTTTTTGTTAGTTGGCAGTATAATAAGCATCACGTGAATTCAATTCTGTCGATAGATCGGGTATAAATTGCGCAATACTTTCTGAATAGTAATTTACAGTATTTAATTTACGTTAATTTAGGTCACAATGATGAAACAAATGAAATCTTGAAGTATGGCTTTTCGTAATAGTCAATTTTAAGAAAAAAACCTTACACCCAGTTTGCGTAATAATAAAATTAAATAGAGTTGCTTTTGCAGTAGAGTTGGAGCTAGAAGTTGGAGTGAGAGGTTAAGCCGTTGGTTTCGTGTGCAACATAGTTCACGTGCACGTTAACGAATGCTGTACACTTTTCGGAAAACAATAAGGGGATAGTCTCTTGGTGTAGGTACCCAATCACTACCGACATGACGAACTAACTGAAAATAAGGGCACTTAGGAATTTTGTGAATTATCATTGGTGTCTCGATAAATTCAAATCAAATTAAGATCAAAGCAATAAAAGAGGGACCAACCGAGATAGAGATACTTGGGGCATCTAAAATACTGTTTAAATTACCACAATTGAAGTTTGACATTGGTCATATCTTGTATACAGATAAATCATATCAACACCATTGCGATACACGTATCCAGGAGCTGCTGTACATCCTTGGTCCAAAAAATGTACATTATCGATTTTGGTGTCTAAGTTGTTAATCGAGGGATCCAAATACACGGTCATATACGAATCACTACAAACAACATCTGGAAAGTAAGAAAGCAAGAGATGTTGATGAGAAAGAATATTCCGTACTTCGATATCTAAATATAATAGATCATGGTTACATTTTACAGGCTAGTTCCTGCTTCTAAAATATATAATGACGTATAATCCAGTAGGTAACTTTATAAAGGCCTCTGAACAGCAAATATAATGATACTGTTAACTTTATATAGGGTCTCTCAAAGCACCTAGAAATAAAAGGATTCTAGTAAATAAAAAATGGATTATAAATATATAAAAAGGTGTGTTTACAAAAGGGTTTCAAAAACATTAACTGAATGTGACTTCGAATGTAAGTAGGAATACTGTTCAACAGTTTAGTAGCTGCATGTACAAACGCACATCACGGAACGTCTTCAGGCGACTAGGTGTAACAACATGTAGCTAATATACTAGCAGTTACAGCTTAACCACTAGTTAGCGGACACCTTGTGGTCCGGGAATCGTGTCCGCTTACCGGAGGTGATCACTTACGAGAAGGTCGGCCGAAATGAGACCAAAATCAGGTATACGTGCTTATCTCCGGTATTGACTTCTTAAATTTATAGACAGCGCATTTCATATCTTATTCAATATTATTTATTAATTTTTAAAATCAGTTGGTTTAGTAATATGATTTTCACTCATTACAATATAGTGATTTTGTAGAGAAACTCATATCCGTTGTCCAAAAAATCTTTTCCCGGTTGTCCGATTATGAAAAGTAAATTATCATACAAAACATGTTCGGTTAAAAAGTGACCGCAACCGCTTACCAGAAGTGGACGCTTACGAGAGGTACCAATTGCACTGATTAGATAGGAAGACAAACAGGTATTTTTATGAGTGGCGTTGTTTTCGGAGTACAGATATTTCTCGTGGAGAATAGTGGATGTTTTAAATTAAAACCAAAATTAAACGTGCTCAATAGATTTACTTCGATTGGTAATAATCATTAACCTGATTGATGTTTCTAAATGTGTAATAGTAATACTTTTATAGGACTCAACCATTATAACTAAAGAAAATGTAAATATCAATATTGCTAAAATGTTGAAACCAAAATTAACCCGATATCATCAGTGATTGAAAAGACAGCAGGTGTTTTTTTTTGAAAACATGGTCCTATTTTGTTAAGTAAATTTAACGGTTAAATCTCCATTTTGATGGGGAACCGAGTTTATTGGATACCGAAGTATGCTAAATAGCACGGCTCACATCTTTACAAAAGTTTCGTCAGGTCATAATGAAGAGTTCCTTGTACGAAACCCAATAACAGATACTTTTAATTACAAAATTACAAAACCACCAAATAATCTCAAAGAAAGGCAATGAGTATTTGAAATGATAGATAATTTAGATTTGAAAGACAAATGGTGTGACTAAGAACAAAGTGAAAAAGATACACATGGAGACAGCTAAATCCGTTAAACAGGCAAGATTGGACTTCTTTTTAATCTCGCATAAATTATTACCTTCTACAGAGCAATAAATTCTAATCACACAATTGTTAAATCAGGGAACAGTTAACTGTTTCCTGGTTAAACTAACATTGTCCTTTGAACTTAAAAGAAGTAGGGTATATTGTAAATTAAATAGCTCATTGTTACACAATAGAAAGTATATTGCAATTGTAAAAAAAGACAATTAAACCAATCCTTGATCAATATACAATGAAAGATAACTTAAATAGTGAGACAAGATATTCTATAAATACCAACTATTGTGGGAACACTTATTTTAATGATAAAAGGGAAATCATACAATATTCATCGACTAAAAAGAAAATTGCATTTCAAAATGAAAAAATAAAAAAATAAAAGAATTTATAAAAAGAGTTGGATAATGTAGATACAATCACTAAAAAGGCTATTTTAAATGAAATTAACAATATTACGGCCGAAATAGATGAAATTAACAACCAAACTATGAAAGGAATGTTGACGAGAGCTAAAGCAAAATGAATAGAAAAGGGAGAAAAACCAAGTGCTTTCCTCAAGCTGGAAAACAGTTTGTTGGTTAAATTACTAAATTGTGGATATAGAACTGGAAGACTATCAGTTTCAAAGACATGGGTTGATAACTTGTATTCCTAAAGGTATAAAACCTAAATTTATTACGGTTGGGGCAGCTGCTACAGCAAAATCCGATAATAACTGAAGATCAGAAGGACTTTGTTCCTGGTAGGTATATTGGTGAAGTGAAAAGGTTAGTTTATGACTTAATGGAACATACAGAAACTTATAACATTTCAGGACTTATACTATTCATAGACTTTGAAAAGACTTTTGATTCAATCGAAAATATATTCAATGTTCTAAACTTTTTAAATTTTAGCCCAAGTATATTTCAATGGATAGAGACATTTTATAAAGATTCTTCAAGTATTTTAGTCAATGGTTTTGCCTCTCCCTTTTTCAAAATAACCTGCGGGTGTAGACAGGGAGACCCACTATTTGTATTAAAGTATTCGAATATATAAAATAGACTGTTTGTTATCGCAGTTTTTAACAAAAAAGTGCTTCTATGCATACTTAGATAATTCAGATTTTTGAAAGATTTTCTGTTGTAAAAGTAAATATTGATAAATGAAGGCTTATTTGTATTGGTTAAGAGAACGATCAAACGTTATGCAAAGAGTATAAATTAGACTGGTCACAAACTGTATTTAAAATTGCTAGGAATAAATTTTGACATTGACTTAGAACGCATTATTGATCGAAAATACACTGAATATTTAAGTAGTATTCAACAGAATATGAATATTTGGAATGCACGTACGCTAGCTCCATTAGGAAGAAATGTAATACTAAATATTGAAACCACTTGTTTTCAGTCATACCAAATCCACCAGATTATATATTCGACAGGAAACAACTGTTCCCTGATATTAGATAAGTTAAAAAAATGTGCTTTCATTTTATTTACCAGGGTAAACCGGACAAAGTTAAAATAGATATAGTAACATGTATTCCTAAATATGGTGGAATTAACGTTCCTAAAAGAAAGAAAATAATAGCGGCACAGAAAATTGCTTGGCTCAGGAAACTTATGTTAATTACAAGTACATAGACTTACTTATTTTTTTTAAACATTGAAAATAATATTTAGGTTGGCAGACAGTCAGTATGTAACCACAGAACTAGTTACAAATTTCAGTAATGTTTTTTTTTTTGGAAAGATGTGTTAAACTTATGGCGATGAACTCATGGCATTGTATAACAAAATGTTTAAAAGTAATATTACAAACGAATTAAAAAGCAGTTACATCATGAGAAAACACAATATAATACGGTTTAAAACATCCTGTGAATATCATATCTACCACTTTAATATCTATCAATTACAATGTCTTATAATATCTTTTACCTTAAATTACTTAATTCAAAATTTTCAAAATTGTCATGTAATTGTAAATGGAAAACCCTATTAGATAAAAAGTTTATTATAAAACAATGGGAAGTTTTCTATATAATACCAGTCAAATACATTTATAGTACTGATCTTAGGTGGTTACAGTATAGAATTATACATAATATATTACCAACGAAGAATTACCTTTATAAGAGAAGATATGTTGATTCATCTTTATGTACTTTTTGCAAAGAACATATCAAAACATCGAATTGTAAAAATGTATATACAATTTGGGAAGAGCTAGAAACGTAGTTAATGGAGGGTCTCCACATAAAGTTACAGTTGTCCAAACATAGTGTACTGTTAGGGGTAACTGGTATCAACAACAAATGTATGTATACATGTTATTATTTTATTAGTTAAAGAAATTATATTCAAAAATAGTAAACAAGGAGTGCTGTACTACATTATATTGGAAATATTAAGAGAAAAAGATAATTTTGTCTATGGGTAAAAGAGATTAATTACATATGATTTTTTCAGACAATAGTTAAATCCACATTACTGTTGAAATTTTCACGTAAAATCTGGTAAAAAATGATTTTGTAAATGAACGTTGGAGGTTACTATTTTAGTTTGTAATAGTATATGCTAAGGATAAGAGTGCCTTCGGGTCATTTTACTGTGGAAAGATATGGATATGTTAAAGTTTAAGGTTGTATTTTTTATCCTTTGGCCTCTTTTTTTAAACAGTTTCTAAATGTTTCTGAGAATCAAAATATTGAATTGAATCAACCTTGTTCGATATCTACTGTCAACTATATATTGTGGGAATTAATAGTAAATCATTTAGTTTTATTTGTTTTTGCTTACATGTTGGAAAACGTTATGAAGATTGTTTTTTGTTATTTTGTGGTATTATGATGATGAAAATAAAAAAAATAAAAACAATATATATAGTTTACAAAGCACAACTTAGATCTCGTTCTGTAGTAAGTGGCTCGTTATCGAGTAAACAAAACTTACCGACTTGGGATTTTATCCTTGGTGGTGCTGTTAACAAAAAAAAAATAATGAATTTACGGTAGTAGTTTTTCGTACAATGCATGTAAAACTTTTAAAAAATGCAATTATTACAAATTACATTTTAATAATCCCAAATGAACGTTTTGATAACAAACAAATAATAAATTGGCAAAAGAAACACAAAGGGTTTCATTTTCAATTTTTAGCCAACACACTACAGTTATTTACAAGGTGGTTTTACGGCCCCATAATATCAGACATGTTTCGGTGATCCAACCACCATCATCAGTGAAAACATTTTAGATAGCTAGAATTCTATTATACCAGTGGCTAAATACTATGTATTATTGCCTACTTGTTCATAACCACGATGAAACTTGAATAAAGTATTAACTAAAGTAAAAATTAGGAAAAGTGTCTATTAATAATAAAACATCCTATTCCGTCGGGTCTTCGTTCGCATAGTTTATAAATTCAAATGTACAGGCTGTAATGCTTGCTACGTCGTTGAAATGAGCCGGCATTTCTCTGCGCACATACGGGAAAACTTGATTGTGGATAACAACTCGCATATTTTTTAAACACCTTAAAAGTTTTCATTATTAACCAATGAGAGTTGTTTCACTGTGTTAGATTCCGACCGACCTACGGTTAAGGAGACCTTGCATATGAAATGGGAGAAACCTTCCCTTAACAGATTTTTTATGTTAGTTTAACCCTGTTGCTTTAAATTATGTTTAAGTCCTATTAATAACCACTTTGCCTAGTTTTTTAATTTATTCAGGTATTTCACCTGGTCATCAACCAGTATGTAATAATGCATAGTATTTAGCCACTAGTATAAAAATGCTAGTTATCTAATATTGGTCGTAAGACCACCTTTTGTAAATAAGTGTAGTGTGTTGGCTACAATATGAAAATTAAACCGTTGTGTTTCTTTCCCAATTTTAATAATCATGTTCATGTTTTGAATTTTGACATCACCAATGCACAACACTAATGTGAAAGTTGTACAGCGGCAAGGTTTGTGGACTTCTAGTCAAAAGGTCGATGGTTCAAACTAGATAATCACCACTTGTTTTAGTCTTTGAGCAAAGCATATTGAAATTGCTTAATCGCCCCGGTTATGAGTGGATATGAGTGGATGAGTGGTGAATATTACAGTGGGTATATACGAGGTTCGATTGTCATTGCGGCTATCTATGTCACAAAGTATTACGTCTTTCAAATGATTTGGGCAATAATGTGTAGAGCGCCTGTCTGTATATACTCTGAGCTGTAAAACCCAACCTAGCCCTATTATCAGTGACTAGCCATAGTACCGTCTACGACGGGTGTGTGAACAGCATTTTCCACAATTTAATATTATAATGTGCTAGTGGTGAATGTTTTTCAAGATTGATGGCGCCATTTATCGTGATTTTTGTACGAGGTCTGATAAGGGTCTGGGAAATGGGGTCCAAATCTGTGATCAATCTCATGCGTTGTGAATAAATGGTTTGCGATTTTTAACGCGCATATCACTCGAATGCGCGCGAAATTTGTGGAATGAAATTTTAAAAACACGGTCCAAAATGACCTCAGAAAGTGTCAAGTTTCATTGCAAACAATTCATCGGTTGTGGATACAAATTTGGTAACGACGGTGCTTTACAGTATGACTGTAAAGAGTGCAATAACTACCAATCGCTGGTTGAGCCTTATTCTTAATAAATATATTAACTTCGGATGAGAGTCTATAGCCCAAAATCCAAGCATCGGGATGACGTTGACTAGATCAGGAAAGTAAACTCAAGTACAACAAACAAAATGTGCGTACACTCCAGTATATATTAAACTACTTAGACTTTTATTGGAATATGTGTTAAGACAGTTTAAAACTACTACCGATATAGGTGCACAAAATGGCGAATCCTTACTCTTTAATAGTGTTTCATGGCTCCTCCCAATTCCTTAATTCTAATTGATTGACTCTAATCCCACACAGGCGATCTCCTTGTATAACCCTATTTCTTGGTATTTGGTACTTCCCAACAAACTTTCAGTTATCAATTAGCAATGGCAACTTAGTAACGAAAGTTCCAAAATGACCCTACTATTACATATGTACATGCATTTTATGGGCAAGGTCAAAATAAGGTAAATGCTTACATAATTTAACAACGTTGGCAAAGTAGGAAATATTATAGTTTACTGTTAAACAGTTGTGTATATGTTTAACGTGACACGGCTTGACATACGCACAATTCTGCACTATTTTTTGAAAGTGCATTTTATAACCTTTGTTTCAAAATTGACTTATACTCTATTACCTAACCTTAATAGCTGCTACCCAAATGTATATCTACAAATATATAAATTAAAACTGAGATGGGATATTAACTCAATTCAGGCTTGCAAAATGTCCAACATTTATATTCAGCATTCATTTACTCAAAAGTACATTTTTTTATTTTTACTTTTCGTAAATCTAAGAGGGGTTGGAATCGTGAATAGGCATAATTAAAGTTATTTAGGGAAAGAATGTAAAAGTCTTACCTGGAGTAAAGAAAGTATCGTCACAGCTCCCATCTGTTACGTAAACATCGTCCATTGCAACAACATGTCCAGGGTAAACTCCCCCGTGGATATACACATTTGATGGATAGGTAGTTCTGGTAAAGTTCACTTTACCGTGGTGCCATCCGGGACGTGTGTAGCGAAAGTACCAATGACTTTTACTATGGATGTGCATATAGTCAGGACTCGCAGTCAAGTAATAAGAAAATTGAAAGCAGAAAGTACTCGCGTTACCAGATATTTCTGGAGTTTTCAGCTCCGCACTAGAAGAGGAACTCTGGGTCACAACGAATGCATAATGGTCACCTGGAAAAACACAATTGTGATAAATGTGTTTTTGTTTTCAAATGTAAACCTGTAGGAATAGACAGGTTTGGCAAAATGTCTTTTTTAAACAAATATAAAGGTATCTATGGAAATGTGGTGTTGTCATTTATTTCGCAATATTATGTAAATGACAGACTTGTTCATAACGTCGTCTTTTTACATATATGTTATTCCATGCCAAACCACTATTTTTTCCAGCCTATACATCCAATTTTGATGAATTTTGGCACACTTATAGGCATCCTTGGAAAACAGTGCCACAACAAATTTCCCGCGGTCGGACCATTTTTCACGGATCTAGAGCAGTTTGAAGATTTTTCGGCTTTTGTATGAGTTAATGAACATAAGTCACTAGCCAATTATCCGATTTGTATAAATTGAGGGTCATTGCATAGACAATGAAATTCGCTTCCAATGATATGTAACACGATGGTCATGGCATTTGTAATGTAATTAAATGTAATGTAATTAGATTTATATAGCGCCTTACATAGTAGAGTCTTAAGGCGCTGTGGACCAGATGTCACACATATCTTTACGCCCCTAAGGATCACGTCATGTCCTCGCAGCTACTATTTAGCGCACATCCTTCTGTCCACGACAGAGGTCAAGTATGGACCAGTACACCAGGATATACCTCCTACTTGATACACTGCAATTAAGTGTCAATCATGCCTACACAATTTCGTTTTGGAGAATATTCTGGCTTGGGAAAAACTTCATTTTGGAGAATCCACTGGCTTGGGAGATATTGAAGTGAAATGCTTTAAATAACGTTGGATTTTCTTGAAAAATGTTGCCAAAGATACAATTTTTAACTTTCAGTAATTCCATGTGTGTTGGTATGCTGGAAATGATATGCCAGGTATCCATAATAGAAGGTATTTTTGGGGACTTTTGAGACGTTGAGAGCGAAGGTCCATTTTTCTGTAAATTTGTCATCTACATTAGAAGTTGTAAATAAAAAAGCAAGGGTGACCTTCTCCAAAATGTACACATACAAGTATATAAGCACACATGAATTACTGAAAGTTTAAAATTGTATCTTTGGCAACATTTTTCTGCTGTTTGAAGTATTTTCCTTTAATTTATTTTAATATCTCCCAAGCCGGTGGGCTCTCCAAAATGAATTGTTTAGGCATGATTGACACTTCACTGCCTAACAGTATATAAAAAAATTTCGTCAAAATCGATTGATACTTGAAAATGTCAAGTTCATCATATTACATATTATTGGAAAAGGACATCCCTTGGCTATCAAGTGTTACAAAATTCATGAAAATCGTAGAATAGGCTTGTTACTTACGGTCAAGTTTCTGTTTCCAAGTCACTAAGTAATGCAAAAGTTCCAAATTCTTTAAACAGCTCTAGATCCATCAGAAATGGTCCGAAGGCGGTGGAAATTTGGTGTGGCATCGTTTATTAAGGAACCCACAAGTCTGCCAAAATTCATCAAAATTGGAGGAAGACTGGAAAAGTGAGTGGCACGGAATCTCCCATACTTCGTCGGTATGTATTGTTTAATCTTTGACTATGTATTAAAACGGAAGAACTCTTTTGTTACACCACTTTTATTTCAATGAAAATAACCGGTACAATACCTGATCCAGTGTAGCGATTGTTTTCTCCATCACTGATAATTTTCACGGAAGAGCGCTCCCACGGTGTATACACTGCTTTTTGTGTATCAGTCCAACCACAAAATCCATCATCAAAGTTACAATCTGTACGCACAAAAGAACAGTCAATAGGAATAACATGGGTGTAGGAGTCACCATAAGTAAGTACATTATTTTAGGCAGATTAGGCCATTGGAGAGAAGTGGAGCGTCCATAGAGTAATAGTACAAAGAAAATCTTTTTCTTTTGACAGTGCTTTATTGAAATGTTTATAAAATATAAGACAATAAAAGTATTTGATATAATATTACTGTACATCACTAAACTTTCGTTAAAATATATATGGCCTATCCGTCGTTGCCGATGATGACTGATGAAGCGCACGACATTGTACGTTCTCACAGACATAAGCCGCAGATGAGAAATAATGTTCAGACTACAGAGCAGATCGCCATAATGCCCGATCATGTGCAGATTTCTTCCAGGTTGTAATTGAAATGTAGTATAAAACCAAGTCACGTTTTAATACATTCTTGATTCGAAGCTTGGGACGTCCACAAGGCTGAGCAGCATCTGTAATCTCATCATAGAAAATATTCTTTGGTAAACGGCACTCATCTTGATGATGGCAGACATAACCAGTCCAACGTAGGGAACGTATACTAAAGATGGTAAACTTGTCGGTTGCATCTGTTAACAATAAAACTGTGTTGTTAGGTACACGGTCACGCCAGGATATTTCAAGGATTGACCGAAGAAAGCAGAAGTGAAAAGAATTCGTCAATCGTTTCTTCTGGTGACGGTAGGTAGCCAACGATTCAGAACAGTATAGCAGAACACTTAACACACATGCGGTGTAGATGCGTGTTTTTAATTTTATCGTAAGGTTCCGGTTGTTCCTTACTCGTGTGCGTAATCTTCCAAAAGTAGTTACTGCCTTTCCAATACGGATATCAAGCTCAGCATTGATTGAATTGGTACTGTTGATTGTTGAGCCGAGGTATGAGGATTTGGTAACAGTGTCAAGAGTATTTCCTTCAATGACTATTTTTGGTAGTTCAGCTACACCTTGTGCTAGGTGCAGAGGCACCGGTAAAGCCACTGCTTTACCGGTGTCAATCTCAATACCAAAAACTGAGCAAGCTCTGGCGAAGGAACTGCATGATTTGTGTAAAGCAGCCTCAGACTGAGAGCAACATCGTCTGCATTCATAGCTCATAGACAAACACTTGCTTGCTCTTCCTTTTAGCACGAATCCTGGAGAGATTTAAACATTTTTCTGTGCTACGAGTGTGCAGTATGATATCAGACGGTTGTGGAAAGGCACGGGAGAGGAGGGCTGAGAGATATACGCCAAAAATGGTAGGTGCCAGAACACATCCCTGTTTTACGCCAGACTTGATGTCAAAATTATCAGATCTTGTGCCCTTGAATTGGACTGTTGCCTTCATATCCTGGTGGAAACCAATAAGTAAAGACAGTAGCGAGTCTGGAAAACCTAAGCGTTTCAAGATTGTATAGAGTCCTGATCGGCTCACATTGTCAACAGCTTTTGACAAGTCAATGAAAACAACACATTTTCCTGCAGGCCGACAGTAGATCTAGATGTGCGAAAGTCACATCGACTTTCTGGTACAATTCCAGCAGCAACAACTTGAAGACGAAGCAGAAGTACATGCGCCAAAATTTTACCATCATATACCTAGCAACTCTCACGCATTATGCGCGAGTCTCACGCATTGGGGCCTATTGTTAATGTCTCACGCAAAAAATAATTTTTCTTACGCATTAGCAGAATTCTCATTCATAAACAATCATCCCAATAGTGTTTCTCACATATGCCATTATATAGAGCAAAATACGGTAAAAACCGCCCCAAAACAGCGATAATTTGGGCAGAAACGGCCCAAAAATGGTCAGATGACGTTTTTTTTTAATGGGAGAGGTTGTAGCCCAGATGCTACAATTCGATACTGTGGAATACATTGACATTTCCAACAAACATGGAAAACCTTAGTTAAGATGTTAGAACATCTCCGCCTGTTTTTAACATAAACTTCAGATGAGTTGTAAAGGTCATTTGTTTCAATAACTTACTCGCACAATGTGATGCGTGCGTACGCATACCTTTATAATTTCAATTGGAAAAAAACATGGCAAAATGGATCCCGCCATAGCTTCTCAGAATGACAGGTGACCTCAATTTTTATTTTATAGTTTGAAAGCAAATGAGTTGCAGATATGATTCTATGGTTCATACGGCCTGATCGGACATTGTGAAGTCAATATTCTGTAATCTGAAATTTAAAAACTAGTGTTTGTAACTAAATACGTAATGTTTCGTTGATTGCAAAATTGACGGTCATTAACAAATTGAACCAAAATTAAAATTTTCGTTCATCTTGGTAATGACCGTGAATTCTCTTTGAAACATCAATATGTTGTACATGATATAATTCTCTACAAGGAATACTACTTTTTGGTTATCCGCAATAATAACAGATCACCGATTTTGTCAGGATCATCTTTTTTATTCTTCTTTTTTCTCCCCTTTTATATCGTCAGTTTACAAGAAATTGACAATCGCTATTAACATGAAAATCTACATGATAATTTGCCCTTATATAGAATAGTTACATGAAGCTTTTCAGTGTGATCGATCATGCGTGATGCCATCTACGCGGAAAATGGATAACCCATTTTTATAATTTGATCATATATTTAAACGATTATCATTGTTTGAATCATATCTAGTGAACATAAATTTCATGTCCAACTTGGAAGTCATATCTTCAATTTAACTACGTACGCATGATACGTGCGTACACGAGATACAATTTTTTTTAAATGTGCAAACTCACTTTTTGATCAGATAAGAGCACTTTTTTCTGGTCAAATTTAGCCTATCACAGTTTTCACAAATTTTCCACGCGGGCACACAATTTAAGCATGTGGCACGTACGGAAGGTAGAAATGGCGTGTTTCGTATTTTTTGGATTTTGAGTATTCAAGAATCTGTATTTCTTTTCAATTATTTTAGGAAAAATATCAATGACGTAACCGGGCCGAATCAATCATATGAATCCATGTGTGCGTTTGTAAAATACCCTGAAAATATGTCAAAACATGTTTATTTTTGATCGGCAATATTTTCTTAGGATCATAGGTGATCTCCCGATAAAATTAAATTGAGAGCATACGAGTTGTAGATATGATGCTATCAATTTATAATGACCGCAATTAATACTGCGACACAATCCGGCCTTCAATTTTTGAATTAATGGTAGAATGTCTTCGGAATGTTGATATATTATAGATAAGATCCACCTCTACGAGTAATACGACCTGTGTTTTCCACTTTGATTACTAGCCACAATTGCATACAGTATTATAATTTCCTATTTTCTGTATGCTATATAATATGTAAAACAAAAGAAGGAGGCCGGGCCTATTTTTTCAGCTGTCAGACAAAAATACTGTGATTTTGCAGCTTGAAAAGAACATCCAAATCAGGTCACACAATGAACTAGACTTGCTCCAAGTCTGTATATTATATTTTAAGTGTTTAATGAAAAGCGCCACCAGTGAATGATGAAGTTTTAGTGGTGTGAGGTTTGTCGCTAATATACAGATTTGTACAACAGGACAACATGACGGGAAACATGACGTAATGATTAACGTTTCGTATTTGGCTAATTAGGCCACAGTTTCAACCAATCAAAGGTTCTCATTTTCGAACCACGAATGTTGCCATGCGAGAGCCTGAAATGCAATACAATAGGGTCTGGGCATTGTATTAGCTGTTCGAGGTAAGTTTGCGAACATATCTTAGGTGTAACTAAATAGACCTACTACTATTTCATGGCAATGGTGAGAGAATTAGTCTAGGCTAGATAACCACAAACAATGCTTTAGCAGTCGATCGCTAATGGAAAAAATCTAACCTAACCTAAATCTACCGGTAATTGTCAGACATGCATATTCAACATTTTTGAGTGGATTAGCCAATCACATGCAACTAAAACCAAGCAGGCTGATAGTTATATGCCTATGAAATCGCGGTGGGAAATCACATGACATTAAAATGTTTACCAGGACGGTGATCCAAACATCAGAAAGTTATGGCGATCCACCTCCTATGGAACACAATGTCTTTTGATTGTCTTTTTACGAATTATAGGCTAGCAGATTTAGAGGTTTGAGTCAAACAACTTGCAAAAGTTTGTTTTTTTGCTGATTCTAGTTCATCATGTAGTACTGAATGACATATCCAAAATGGGACGCGAATTTCAACCCAGAACCCACCTAATTTGCATAAATATGCAAATTAGCTACCACCATTACAAAAAATACTAATTTTCTTAATTTTTTTGTATTTTTATAAATAAAGTGCTTTAACCTATGTTTTAATGGGCAGAGGATATTATCATCACATTTTTGAATTAATATAATGCATTTAATTAAAGTTAA
>JAOTQE010095347.1:0-14338 GCA_025631205.1 Nesometra sesokonis
ATCGGGAAATTTTGAACAAATGTAGAAATAAAGAAAACCTAGACCCGTATTTGCAAGTGAGAATTATTGTCAACACAATCATCTACTTATTCTCTTAAACTGACAACTCTGACAAAATTATATTTACAGTGATAGCAATTCTCGATAAAAATGTACTCTTCGCAATCTGTACGAGATCATATTTGCTGCATTGGTTTATGGCTGTATCAAGTTTTATAGTTTGAAATCAGTGTAAATGTAGTTTTGCTAATCGCCGCCGTATTTCAGTCATGTTGAATTCTACTGAAAAAGACACATTGGACTGATGGCAGCTGTTTAGTTTATGTTAGACCACTATTGATGTGATCCTAGGCTCATAAATTACCATCAAGCTGCATACATTTCTATCTTCCCACTTTGTCGAGATTATGTTCATTTAGCTTCAAACAACCCCCTAGGGTGATACACCAAGGGAGCCCTGTCTGGATAAATCACAGCGCTCATAATCAAGGTATACGCATACAGCACACCAAGCGTTTTATTCAGGTAACAAAAAGATTCATAATTGTAATAATATTTTGACGGCTATTGTTCGAACGATCGCATGTCCAGACTCTCTTGCATCAACAACGGTCATTATTTTTATACGTTCGAAAATAAAAGGGATTGTATATCAGGAAACTTAACAAAGGATACTATAATTTTTATTCATTAGTCACCTTAAATCCATTAGAATTATAATTTACAACTGCATATCTTTACACAGTATTTACGCGATAGTTTCTTATCGTGAGAATTTCTATTTAATGCCAAATTTTCCTCTAATTTATTAAAATATAATTTGTAAAAAAATGTTAATAAAATGCATCTAGGGATTAAAGAGCTTAAATTTAGCCTAGTTCTATAAATAATATCCTTAACTAATTCGAAAATTAATTAATTATATGAATCAATATTATTTTTGAGTAACAAATTGTAATAGTCTATATTTATGAGACCGAGACAATTTATTTTATTTTACTAATAAATTATTTATAGGCCTATGCTATAATACAGTACAAAAATAACACTCCAAAAACAAATACTGTACCAAATTATACTGTAATATGATATTACATGGTTTAAGTTTTATGGTAAACTTTGAAATTATAATTGTTTATTTTTCTATTCATAGGCCTATATAGATTTTTTTTAAATTTAATTTTATGATTTTAATTTTGTATTGACTGTTGAACATCTCAGAGTATATTTAATAGTGTAAACAAAATATCAAGTCATATTATTGTAAAATATTATGATACATTCTGTGAAATTATAATTTTTTAATAAACTTCTTTATATTTTGTTTTGATTAAATTTTAAGATCTTTAATTTTGTATTGATTATCGAACGTCTCAGAGCATCTTCGAAGATGTAAACACAAATATCAAGTCGTATAATGCATTATGATGAGGCTACCATAATCATATATTCTGTTTTCTGATGGAACGATTATTACAATTTTATTCATACATGAGATAGCATAATTCTGCGTACTCAAGAGATTTAAGAATGGTGTTAATAAATATACACAGGCCTCTTTGCAATATCATTATTAGGCTTTACTATCCTTGCCCATGTCATCTTTATTGTATTTTGCTACAGTACCTACTCGAAAATAAATACAGGCCTCAAACTTGGGCTTTGTAGGGGCAAGGCCATTTTTGGCCTGATTTTAAATGCTACAACTAGCATAAACAAGATACCCAAGGCCATCTTGTACAAACTGTATCCTCATGTATTACTAAGAAAAAGGGGCGTCGCAAATTAAATATGGATTTCATTAACAAACAAGGTAACTTGGAACCTAACCTTACAAAAACACACATCTTTAAAAAAAATCAGAGGCGGCCAGAAATTTAGGGACGGCAGAGATTCTTAACGAATGTAAATATTTTATTTGGCCTTATTTTTTGTTTACATCCAGACTTCTTACCAGTGGCCTAAATACTAAGTTTGAACTTCCATTAAATCAAGCCCACAGTGCAATGAATAAAAACTGTAACAAGCTATAAGAGCATTACTATAAATCATCATTACAATAATTGACCTAAATGGGAAGTTCATTACTTTAATAAAATGCAACAATTTCATGTCTAATAAATAATGCTTAGTTTCTTTCATAAGAAAACTAAAATGGAAAACGCCAAAAACCTTTTAAGAAAATTATTTATAATAAATATATTTAAATCCTAGTTTATGATTTTAGGGCAAACATACAAATCACTAATAATAATATTTTCCAGACTTTCTTACGTGCATTTTTAACAACTTCAGTTTTTTTCATTGATCACCTAACAGTAAAAAATGAGAAAGGATGAAAGTAGAACTTTAAAAGTTTGTTTTCCAGATTGCTGACTAAATTAATAGCTGTTGAAAACAGAGAAGAGCACCTCATGGGATCTATCCTCCCAATACTTAACAACTGTCTTATGATTTTTTACTCATTTTTCATTTTATGCCACGGTTTAATTGAGAAAATATAAATAGGCCTAAATTGTATATTTAGACAAATAAATTTCAATCAATCAATAGGTACTGCTAGTCTAATTAATTATTTTTATGTGATGACTATCAGCCTAATTTTAAGTCCAGGCCTAATACTTTTGCCAATTGTACACTGTGAAGGGGTCACCCTACTGTAGTTTGGATGCTCATGTGATTAAATAATTTATTAAAACATTTGCATGTTCTTCTTTTTTTTTTATTTTGTGAATTAGGCTAGGCCTACTAAAAATATAAACATAAAATGTATAGGCCTATATTAAATAGGCCTATTAATTATTATTTTAATGCGTTTATAATTTGTTTTTTATAGGCCTATTTTATGATTTACACATAGGCCTATAATAAATAAAAATCATAAAATACATACATATGTATATTTTATGAATGATACAATGTATGCTTTCAAAAATTGTATCAGGTACTAAATGGCATATTTAACAGTAAGCTCTTTGAATGAATTATATTTTTAAGAATATTTTTTCCAATAACTTTTAACACAAAACACAAAAATAAAAGCATTATGAAACGCTGAAATTTGAGCATAAAACCATCTCTTTGAACCAGCCGCAAAACACCGTTACACTAAATGATCCATATAGCAATTTGTGACTCAAGATTGTACTCCAGAGACATAGACAACGAGTCTCTGGGTTGTAAGTTCTATACGGCATGCCAAATTTACCGGCATATGCATCTGTTCATGGAATAAGTAAACAGAGGATGTAGATAGAATGAAATAATACAATAGAAGAAGGGTCATGTTGCAGTCGGGTTTTTGTTCTCTTTCAAAATCTTTGGACACTACTTCTATAGTTGTGCTTATTAAATCCCTATGATCCCCGAGGGTAAATCATTTTTGTGTACTGCCATCGAACAATAGCAAAAAAGCTATTTGAAAATTCAGCGAGTTTAATAATGATCATCTGTATTGCCATGGTCTAATGAATGCTACTTAGGCTTAGCTGAAAATTATGTAGGGGTGGTACGATAGAAAATTTGTGAATGCAGTTTCATAAATAATTTAAATGCATGATTAAAGATCATCAGTTTTGGTATCAAAGCACATTTTGGTGATTAAGTGTTGAAACATCGATAATTTGTACAGATTATATGATTGGCCTGATTAGAGGATTAACTGTTAATCTGATAGGATATAGATTAATAACCTAAAGATGACTCCTTCATTCATGTACGTGCTATTTATACGATAATCATCGCTTACATATTTTTATTAGTGTCCTTGAATTGGAATATTTTTACTCAAGATTTTTGTAAAAAAGTCTTTACAATTCTTATCATCACTATTATTTTCTATGCTATTACTACTAATAACTAATGTAAGAAAGAATGTTTCTAGGCCTATCATTACATACCAGTGCCTAGGGATCAGAAGGGGTATCCAAATCTGGAGGTTTGTAAAATTGAGTTTTTATGAGTTTGTTCACGAATTATTTCTTCATTTATTTACTAAGTTTAGAGGATTTTAAGTATACAAAAATCTATAAATATTGGTTAATTTTAACACATTTTTAACACGTTTAGTTTAAATTTATATTTAAAGCTTTATAATTTACCGTTTTTGTTAAATTTATGAGTAGGTCTATGTAAAATTGAGAGTTCATAAAATGGAAGTACCTGTATGTAAAATTGATGTTTCACTACAGTGTATATGTAGGTAGCATTTATGCTGTATTACTATCACAAAATTAATGTTGGAAACAATATGTCATTACTATGTGTAATGTATTATTATCACTATTAATTGCTAAATTATTATAAATTTTCATCGCCTAAACAGAATAAAAAACAAATTCACTTAATGCTATTTGCTACTGTATTAAAACATTATTTGATTTAACATAAAGACTAGATTGAAGGTAGCTGTCCTATATTACGGAAATAACATCCACAGTAAGGCAAAGAATTTTTTTATCTATTAATGTTTTCCACAATATGATTACATACCAGCTTAATATTAACACATTTCAATAGAGACAGAATACAAAGTCCATGTTAAGCAAACACTCTGGTTTTATGTCTACACTTTAGAGCTCTGTACTTACTAATATATGACTATTTACTGTTCATATTATAGCATACATAATATGATTGTATATAATCTCTGTATGAATAATTATTATTGTTTCAGTAATAAATATTATTGATCAGTAAACTTGACATCAATAACTACATAATGTATATAATAATTATAAAATTATTTTAATAAGAGAAGAAAATCTATTTTCGTTCTCTATGGATTAACCATGTAAAATGTAAAGCATTAGACCTAGCCAAAATCTTTAAATAAAGTGGTTAAATTTTTTTTACTAGTATGCCTATGGATATAAAATTCAAAAATAAAAATATAGAGGGATGAATAAATGGTCCATAAAAATTATTAAATTTAAGCCTAGGCTCTGTAGAATCTTCAATATAAATTAATGATTTATTGAATGGGAAATTAATGGATTAAAAAATATTCAATTCATCAAATAATAACCATATTAAAATTTTAGTATAGATAGGCCTATGTTAATAATGTACTATATTAAAGTAGCATTGATGGGATGTATTTGATAAGTCTCTTTTTTCCTTTTTCTCTAATTTGACCTTCGGTATTTTAGCTCAAAGTAATTAAGGCCTAGGCCTATATAATTTGTTTTTGTTTTTTTTTTGGTATTCTTTCATTTTATTTCATTTTTTTTTTTCAAATTTACATCTGTTGAACCTCTTCATGTGAGGAGTGATCCTCTCGGGAGCAATGAATAAATAAATTAATTACAAAAACTGTATAATTACTATTATTATTCTTCTAAGTAATTATGTTGCATAACAAAAAGTAGTTTAATTAATTATATTAATTCAATTTACATTAGGCTTAAATTATAATAGGCCTAACCTATAAACTTGTGTGCCACATTTCTGAAATATTCTCTTTTAACTTTAAAATAACTAGGGTAGGCTATGCAATAATGTACTGTGATTGGTTTACAAACTATCATTGGTTTTGTTCGATAAAGATTGCAGGTGGAAGGTATTTCATCAATTTTTATTCAATCTACAAAAAAGATAGAATAATTTAAAAAAATATAGGCCTAGGTCAAAATATAAAGCAAAATTTTATTTCAAGAGGAAATTTTTTTTTATTGATTTCTTTGGAAAATAAGTATTTACAGTTGGGAAAAATAATAGAAATACCAAATGAAATCAAATCACCAGAAATATAAAAAATAAAAATAAGCTATTTTTTCCTATTCACATCTTACATGCCCTACTGTATTTATGAAGTATAGGCCTAGATACTCCAGCCTAATTAAGATTGCAGGGGACCATAACAATTGTATTTATCATTATGCCTAGGCCTACGTGAAATTAAAATATTTTAATAGCCTTCAACCAGATCTGCTACAACTTCAACTCTTATACCCTTCCCCTAAAGATTCTGGATGCTGTAGCCCAAACTGCTGACATAAATTTGCGAAATTAAACCGTTGTAAATTCTTAACCAGTAATGGCCTAGCCTTACGCCAAGTCTACACTTAACACTAAAAAAACATGACGATATCATCTTCCATTCAATTGAATTCGTAGTACCATTAGTTTTTTGGGTTTTTTAAAAATTATATAGATATATTTAAAGAGACTACACAACAAAAGAATATAATTTTAAACAAATATTTCTTAAGTAACGAAAGTGCTTGATTGAGCGCAAGCCGCGGCTAGTGAGTTGAGAAATAAAACCGACCAGAGTTAAACCTGGCCTAGGGCTCGTGTACTTACCTAATGGTAAATTCTGAGGTTCTTCACAGTAAGAGATTTTCCAAAAACAAAACAGGACCAGCAAATATAATAAATGTAATCCGTCCATTTTGAAGCCTTTAGTTCACAATCACCTGAAACATAAACAGATGAAGTTTAGGACTTAGGCCTATACCGAACATCCTTGCTCACTGCTCAGTGCTTACCTACTACTGACTGTAGAGAGCGATCCGATTTGATGAAAAACTTTCTTATCTCGCGCGCTGTGTGACGACACGGGGAGCAATTATAGTTCATCCAACTTTGTAGGAAAATAAAATTAATGACCAAAAATCGTTTCTTCCAAATTAATGTCACATTCATTAAAAAACTTTTCTTTAACATTACCTTGTAAATGGCAACTTTATCGATTTCCATTCCAGCATCAGAAATTATCCCGTTACTTGCTACTTATTTTATTAACTCACTCGTCAGTAAGCAGTTTAAGTCAAATTTAATTCGAATAGATAGCTAGCGATTGAATTCAACCGATAATTTGCAAGTCGACGGAAATATCCAAAAGAATAGAGGTGAGGCCGTCAGGCCTAGCTTTTCAATGTGGTAAATATTATTAACACAATCATATTCACAACCGCTTTGAACAGTATCGTCAACTAAATGAAATCTATAGCTAGATAAACTAATCGCGACCTCAGAGTTGCTCAGAGCATTCAATGCACAGGAAAAACAGTGTTAGAATGTTGCTTAGCGAAGCATAACTATATAGTATATTCTTGCCTTGTTGACCTTGAAACTCCGTTTTTAATACGGAATTGGCAAATTATTATTAACTCTATTCGAATAAAAGAAAGTCTCGTGTTTCTCAATGCTTTAGAATTAAAAATCGTATAGAAGAAAGAGATATTTACGCTTGATGGACTAAAGGAAATTACCGACCAATTACTCTTAAAACTTACCGACAATTTGATAACGAGTTGCTTTATAGGTCCTACTTTACAGGTGCGTTTGACAACGATGCTCTGTTATGAAATAAGGCTCGATTTATTGGAAAAAGAAGCATGGAAAAACCTCTGACCATAACAAAAGTGAACAATGACATAAATATTTTCGGCGTAATAATGCAGACGGTGGCCCAAAAACGTGATTCACAATCAGATCTGAGAGGATGTGCCGGTATCTAGCCTATTCACCCTGTCATCCATGTAGTCCTGTTCTACCTAACTCAAAATAAACTCGAAAAAAATGCTTCAAAAAATCGGTGGTTAGAAATCTCTCGGAGATAATCTGTAGGCCTATATACACCATTCACCAACCCTTTTAGCGTTCTTTTTTATGCTAATTAGATATATAAACGTACAAAGACGGACAGGATTTATCTAATTCTCTTACTATGGGGCGATCACACGTTGAACAGTAATTTTAATGAGGGGTACGTAAAACCCCAACAGAAACTCACTGGTAAATCAATACCAGATCGACAAATCCCCCCATTCAGCGCCTAAACGTCTTCATTACAATAATAGCCTTCATTCACCGGACTAATGTAGGCCTAAACGCTACAGGCATTTATATCCTCAATGAAAGGTTATTTCTGAATGGTAAATGGTAATTTCTAACGGGTTTAAATCTGTTCGAAACAGACAAGATTTAAATAGATGGCGAGACAAATTCTAAAGAGAGATGATTAGGCATTCTGAACTCTGGTTCTTCTTCGAGAAGGCAGTTGATACCTGTATTAGCACCAGTATAACACATGAAGCTAACAAGGAGGAACTGTATATTTATTGGGTTTATGGAAACTAGGCAAATTACAGTACATGGTGGAAACATGACCACAAAACCGGTAACGCACCGAATCGTTATCACCATAAGCATCCGCCGCCGGACAATGATTGACACACTGTTATCAAACCAGCAGACATTTTCTTGATTGTTACTTAATTGACAAAGGGACAGCTAATAAAAAAAATACGCGCTAAAATTAACATAGGCCTAAACATAATAATGTATTTAATTTTATTATTATTAAATAATCTGGAAGCGACTTTTAATAACCTCTTTTCATGGCTCCCAAGTCTCCAGGATTATCCTGGAGTTTCCAGGAATTTTGCTTCATCTCCTGGCCCCAGCAAATACCCAATTTTCTCCAAGAATTTGAAATTTTCATTATTATCTCCAGAATTTTTGATAAATTAATAAATAAAGCATATGTAGTATTTTTCATTTATTTTGACACAAAATGTATAGGCCTATATTTTCAAGGTTCGTTTATAAATAATTGTACGAAATATAATAGTAAACACCTTTCATTTGCAAAGAATTATTCTACTGTTCTTATTATTTCACTTTTAAATGCCCATTACTTCCCCAAAACAGTGTTTGACGCTGGTAGACAAAATCTCCTAAATTTCTTGTTTTCAAACTTGGGACCTGGTGCTTTTTTAAACAAGAAGGTCTAATCCGGTTGGTTTAAAATAGATTTCTTATTTAGTGTTTTTAAATAACTTACTTGTATGTTGAGTATATTTGCTGTTTATATCAAATTAAAATGAATGTTACATTGACCCTAAACACATGCCTATAATTTCTGAAATCTACAATTAAGGATAAATTCAATAATTGAGGGCGCTATGCCAAGTTAAGTTTGAGAGAGTTCCAGTAAGTCGCACTTCTTGAATTGAAATCTTCGGCTCAATCGATGACATAAGCCTGCATAATCAAAAACATAACAGCGTATGTTGTAATAGTATGTGTGTTTTGAACTCCTTATGTGATAGTATGTTGATGCATATATGCACTTTTCATAGTCTGTATTATTTTCTTGTATCTTTATGCACGGATTATGTAGATAAGTGATGTATAAAACGAAAATTTAGGTCTGTTTTCAAATATTGTTTTTTTTAAATATTATCCAAGAAAATGAATTTCTCTGAGAGAAAAATAAGATTTCGTGATTACTGTTTACTGGTTACTGAATTGTGTAGGCCTACTATAACTTATAAAAAGGCAGTCGCCTCTCCATTGTTTTTTTATTCCGGGCCGCCTCTTCCTGTCCTAGAGCTCATAAAATGTCCGACTTGAAACACAAAACATCGAGTCAACATTTTATTTGGACCAAGATAGGGGCCTACATCATAGGTGAGAGTTTCGTTCATCAAACAACTATATTACAGGATGGGTCTACTGTAGGATAGGGCCCTACTTCAAAAAAGTCAACTAATAAATAAGGGCTATATAAATTAACTTTCGTTGCCGCCCAGATTGTAGGCCTATAAACTGATGTTCCGGATGAAGGATTGTTAGGCCTACCCTATTATCGACCCAAAGGTAGGTAAAGTATGCTGCTTTAATACCAATAACAATAATCTACGATAATCTATATCACGCAAATAATATAATCCTATAGATAATTATTGCAATTATTAAATTAACATCAATATTGACCTACATAAACGTCACACTAGACTGAATCAATAAATCGTTTTTACACGAACGAAAAGAAATAATATAATGGTGTATCACGTGACGATCAAATATATAGGCCTATTTTACGTTTCTCATTATGGAACATGAATGCCAACATTTCGGTGTATTCTGAAGCACATTTAAAACTTAATTGTTCAGGTTTTTATTACTTTAGTATTAAATGGGAGGAAAATTAAAGTCGGTATATGCTGTCGATTTACTAAGTATCACGTTTACTTCATTTCCTCACAATCTTTACCGATCATGAACCTTTTTAATGTCCTCATGTATTACGACTGCTGTCCAAGCATTGACCTAACACCGACCCATCAAGGATTATAAAATAACCACGCGAATATGCGATATACTCTTGTATTTTTTACGATAATTAAGGGACAAGATGAATAGAAGATTATTAGCACTATTCAATTATTGTCTAAGCAAAGTTGTGATAATGCATGGAATTATAATATAGACCCAAGATTAGGCCTACTAATCTACTTGAGACCGTACTATTAAAAATATTTTCTGATTGGAACGTGGCTTAGGCCTATAATGAGTACGGTGCAACAACAATTAATTACTTTTATAATTATGACAAGATTTTTTTTTCAAGGAGAGATATTCGTACTGTGAATTGAAATAACAAGAAAACCGTCCATGACTATTTGATGGTTACTAGTTGTGACACTCTTAAAACATAGGTACGCCGATGCTCTCGTTTTAATTACCTTCCTTATGATATTGTATGTCCGACGTAATAAGACAAGTGAAGGGTCACGGAAAACGGGGAATTTAGATTCACTCGTTAAGACTTTACATAATTTCAGTCCTATTCATTAATAAACATTCATAAACCCTGATATTTTTTTTACTACTTCCGTTACAAATTATGCCAATATCCATTACGGTATGAACTTGCTAGTAGTTTTTTTTTCTACCACGATACATCGTATCCCCTGGAGGTTCATTTATTATGGGTAATTGGTGTGGCCGCGTTCGAAGTGCGAAAGGGGTCGGTTACGGCAGGTGTAGAAGATCTTTTTACGAGTCGATTGGTCGTAAGGGAGCTGCGGCAATCTACGTACTGAAACTCGAGTACCATTTCTATCATTGTATCGCTGCTTATGATGTATTATAGTTTTACAAATTGATCATGTTTTTCTCTTGCCTTACAGCGACCTTAGCCCGAACCGTCACAATTTTCTGCCAATCACTATTACACGACTGATTGCTAAACAATCACAGTGCTAAGGTATATAAATGAATTAGCTTTTAAAGGCACTCCATAGATAGGTTAAACGTCTATATGGGAATTTTGTTAAAATTTTACACTGCATGATCAATTAGAATGTCTGGTTAACACTTGTTTTAGGAACCACGCTGGTACTAGACCTAGTATTTAACCCATGTTAGATGTCGGTTGGAAACATGCTGATGATGTTATGGTTCGTGGTTTGAATTCAGCGGCGTTAATTCATTTTACCAGGTCAATATAGTAAAGTACTGCATAGGATAGGCCTACAAGTTGTTTCGATAGGTCCATTGTCCATGGGTTCCAAAATGTGAGAGTCGAATTCCTGAAGATTGTAAAGACAGATAACCATGGTAACCAAAAGAGCTGCCGTCCACGGTACCACCTAAGCTCGACAAAACAAAGATGTTTTTTGGATCATTTTAATATGAAAATTTATCATAGTTTAGACTCTTAGGCCTATTATAAAAAAAACCAGTTTAGTCATAAGAAAAAGAAAATCATATTCCAGTAAAAAATAGGCCTAGGCTATTTGTTTTTTTTTTTTCTGAAGGGCTGGACATGACCAGAAATCTCGGAGATTCCTGGGGTGATTTAGAGGGGCGCGATCCGGCCCCGCCCCTCTAATATCGTCAAAGTACATGTGCCCCCTCTAACATTTCTCCCCAAAACTAAAATACAGACAAGTTTCAGAAAATTTTAACAGAAAATAGTTTAAAAAATCCGCAAAAACAGCGGTCGTCGCAATCACAAAATAGGCCTATTCGAGATAATGCATATTCAACCAAGGAGGTTGATTCCACTCTTTAAGCCTTTCATTAAAAACATTCCTCCTCGCCGCAAAATCGATTTCATTTCGAATTAAAAATTTAGGTCTGATGATGACACCCGTTGTTTAAAAATGAATTTAAAATTAAGCAAAAGCAGGACGAAGAACAATTAAGACGACGATCAATGACAACAATTACTTTAATTTATACGGACGTGTACAATGGACATTATTGATCTTACGAGGAGGCTCCATTCGTTTCATTTTTTTTTCAACTTCCATCGGTTTTCGTAAAGAACATATTTTTTAAGTGTAAAGATTATTACATTACGTTTCCAATTAGGCCTAACGTTTTTTTTATACTGAACATAGGCATAGGCCTATTAAATACGGTTGGTTATTTAGGCCTAGGCCTTATTGTTATAGGCCTGTGACAGTGTGACACTTTTTTTAAATGGTTGTTCACTACTACTACTTTAATAGTAGGCCTATCTCTATAAAGGCATTTAGAACGCCAATCAAACAAGTGTACACCTTAGGCCTATTGGCCACCTACACATCAAACAAATCTGTTGTTGATAAAAGTCAACGAAAATTATTTTTTCTATTGGAATGTTAGTAGCCGAGATTTTTAATCACGAGGTTACCGTTTGTCATTTGTTAAAAATCTAACAGCATACGGTACAATTAGAAAAGAAGGCGCGGATTGGGGGGGGGGGAGGGGGTGGGCACCAGGCCCTCCCGGTGGTTCACCCCCACCTCATTTTCACCCAACTGGGGCGCTAAAAGTACACAAACGCACGTACAGAAAAATCTACCCGGGCCCAATGGACCCTCCCATATTTTCATCATTTTTCTGTTAAACCCCCATACATGGGCTTGTCCAACTTAGCATCGGGTCCCCTCTTTCTAAGTTAACTCCACTCCACACTCCCTGCAAAAGGTATATTAAAGGCTAGTCCTAAAATATACTGTATAGCCAAAAACAAGTGTAGGCCCTAGGCTGGGTTGTTGGTGGGGTCGTTGGTGGTGGTGGTGGTTGGATAATCGCGCTTAAATCATACATAAATTGGAGCTAAGTTTAATTTGGTTGCTAGTCAGGCCGTTTTATCAGATAGAATAGAATGTTCTTGTTTGATTTGAAAATCGTCGAACGATTTGCTGTTTATTTAACAATTATATACGGATACCGTTATACTAAGTCGTAAACGTCGCATATTAAACATCAAACGTTGTTATGGTGTAAATACGATCGTTTAATTGAACACTTCGAATCAGATAAACGAATAAAACACTTACCTTTTAAAACAACTTTATGTTAGTATGAATTTAATGAGTAGATAGCTCCAATAAAGTGTAAGTCCATCCACGGATAACAGGCAAGTGACGGGATACGATTATGACAACACTCAAAGAACAATAGTTTACAATTATACAGTTTATTCAGTCACACGAACGCCCTTCGGAGCAACACGAATGCCCCGGTTGAGATAAAGGTAAATTTATTCCACTCTTAAAATAAACAAATCAAAATCAACGAGTACAAACGCGGTTTGGTTGGTGTTTTTTGTGTACACCGGTTCAAATTCGTTATATATCCAACATGAGTGATCTATCGAGAAAGAATGTAATAGTTCGGTTAGCGTATACACTCACGGTATACTGTACAAAACGCACAAAATCTGTTTACTTAACTACTTTGGCGCTGTTGACACGATCCAATCCCACAGTCTATCTAAATGCATCTGGTGTAGGCCTTGTCGCTCGTTACTCGAGCAACCCAGGAGACTTTTAAGCAAATGAGGGGAGGAGGGTGAAGCTACGGAGGAGGCTTATGAATAAATTTGTCAATGCAATAATGGAATATGGTTCAATTTGCAAATCGCTACGGGTGTTTGTTCCGTAGTTGCACTTGGCAATGGAACTTTGAATCTTGCCTGGTGTGAACGCGGGAGGAACGTTTTAATTCCGTTTAAATGCATGGTGTTTAATACGTCTGATAGCCAGTCGTTACACACAAGATGTAATCTAACTCAATTACAATCACTGTGGAAATATCAACCCAGACAATTTATTTTATGAATATTTAAATGGTCTGATCATGAATTGCTGTTCGCCACCGATGCAGTTTTGTTTTATAAGACCATTTTAAAAGAAAAATGAGGCTGAAATTATAACTCAATAATTAAGATAAAAATTAGAAAAAACTGAGGCTGAAAAAATGTAATTGTTTTTTTTAATTGGGCCTAAATGGAAATAAAAAAAATCAGGCTCATCGCCTGCTTTCAAATGGTTAGGCCTGTACCGGTATCAATTAAAAACGTGTATAAGAGTAGTTATGGTTTAATTATAGTAGGCCTATTGGAATTCAAAAGTATTAATTCGATCGTTTGGAGGGATCGTCCCAGACTGAACAGTGGGAGCCTCACGCAGAGCTCCCAAGTTTGGAGATCCAAAAATAGTGAGATTTATTTTTGTCAATTTAATGACTGAAAATTTGAATTTTGGCCAAAAATATGAGCCGTGAATTTAAGAATGTGCACCCCTTTGATGTGTACTTTCAA
>JAOTQE010095358.1:0-14337 GCA_025631205.1 Nesometra sesokonis
TCTAGTTCTAATGCAGCCTGTGAACTACTGCAACTATACCGTGTTTCTACATCTCTAATGGAATTTTCGATAAGTTGTTCAATATCTGAAAGCCCGGCCATCATCATGATGAGACAGACAGATCTTCGACTTGCACAATGGGATGCTGTGTTGTGTGTTGCTATCAGTTAACACATCATCGCGTTTATTGTTAACAAACACTATTGAGTTGAAACGCAAAGTTCTAACGCATGTGCAGAAACAACCTGATTTTTGGCACGGCGGGTTAGGGTTGGCACGGCGGGTTTACGTTATGGCCAAATGCGTCGGAGACCACGCCCCCACCTGTCGGGGACCATGGCCCTCCGTCGGGCAAATCCTGTCACCACCACTGCTGCCTCGTAAGGCAGTTTGCTGAGCAAAATTCCTCAAGTGTGCCCAGGCCTTATTTTTCTAGTAATGCCTTTCGGCCATCCCAGTTGGTCAGCCGCTTTGTCCGTCTTGATAGCGCTTGTTTTAATTCAACTTTTAATTAATTATTTTTCTTTTGATAGTCAATTGGTTTGAATTTTAACAAGTAATTTTCAGTAAATATCTGGCAGATATTCTATTGGTAGTTTGTCGGTTGCTTAGCCCTAGATAAAGTGAAAAGAGACAGACATACACGCAAACAGAACCATGTATGTGGCTCATCACAAAATGAGTTATTGGTACCTTCAAATAGTGTAATATTAGCTGCAATCTACACCTTAAATGGCATTCATTGGAGAAGTAGATCCAAAGATAGATATGACCATTAAAAATGTTCACCTATGGAAGCATGATGTTGAGAAAATCGTCCAAAAGTATTTAATGATTAAATATAACTACTATACTACTATAGTATTCATTGATTAAAACTATTTTTTTTAAAAATTTGAATTCAGATCTATTTTGTCGAGTATCTATTACCCTCTCACATTTTGGAAGGTACCAACGATAATTATCTTTGAAGAAAATCATACCAAACACTCCGATATTAGAGAGTCTAGCGCATTTTGCTTGCCGTTTTAGCTATATTGGAATCTAACACTTGATGTAAACATTCCAATCACAACACCAGTTGCGAAAGTACAATTGCTAAGGACAATTCAATATTATTGGCATTACCGTACTTTATCCTGGATGTTATTATTAGAAAGCTATAAATAGTTGTTAGTACACATTACTCAGGCTCGTACCTGAGGTTTGTGTTGATATTGATGCTACTTTTTGTTCGAATGTTATCACAGTCAGCAAATGAGACGCATAGCTAGATACTCGGATATAATCGACAGTAGAATTTCCGATAGCGTATACGGTTGCTTTATCATCGTTAAAGATATAGTCATGAAGTCTGTTGCATCATTAGGCTATTAATTGCTTAGATAGCCTTGAATAATCTAAATTTGGAGATAATTTACCCCCAGAAATGTGCTCACTTCTGTCTGATTAACATTAAATTATAGCAGAAAATTGTCTCTACTTCACCCACCCCCCACCCCTCACAGACACAAACAGCCACTACCACCATCTACTACAACACGGTGGTGGTGGAAATCTTCATCTACTTATAAAGTTTTGTTCCCTCGTCGATTGATATTTAAGGCTCATTCCTTCCAAAGTAAAAAAAATGTAAAAAAATAAGATATTCTAAATTTGACTATAATTGTTTTTAAATGTATAAATATAATACTGATCCGCCTATCAATTTATTACTTCCAAATTAAAAAATGCAAAATAATAACATAATTTATTTTTAGGTAGATACAACAAAATAAAGCGGATGAATCTTTATATGCTTTGCCTTTGTGAACAGTTTAAATATAGCCTAAAAGAGTTCAATACAGTTTTTTTACTCGAGAATAAATCTAATGAGGTATGTAGTATCTAAAGAATTTTCATTTTCGGGGTAGATTTTGGATGGAATGCGCCTTTAATTAACTCAATCGATATGACATCACGTAGTCTGCGGGTCTGTTGAAAATTAAAACAATCGTTTAATTCCGTTTCCAACTATAAAATAAACTATGGAGTTAAAACTGTAAGGGTAGACAAACTAATAAAACTCGGTGTATCCAGAGGTACATATGAAGCTTCAATCGCCCTTCCCCAATTTACACTCTCCAATTAGGTGGATTCACAATATAATACGCCCCTATCGGTTGCCGCGGACAGGCCGATTCCAACTTCAGGGTCGATATTGCGGCTGCTGTGCAATGCAGTCTAGCGCTAAGACCAGGCTTACTGAGGATTTAAAAAATGGCAGACATTCTAAATAACGGGTATTGTGGGAAATGCGTTAATTATTTTACTATCAGACGGTAAACACGAAAAAGGAATTCACGAAAAAACCTACGCTAGCACAAAAGACCTATGCGATCTAGGCAGGCCATATCAGCCTTTCGTCGATGTCGACCTATTCCCATAAGGCATTGCGTATTTCCGCTGCAACCGATGATGGCGCACCGTTTGCAAATCCATCGAATTCCAGGATACACCCCATTTTCTCATCCATATAGAAATGCAAGTTTCTTTGATATGGTTGCAATGTGAAAGCATATTATACTGCACGAACATCATCGTCCATGCATTTATTATTTCGAATATGATATTACGTTTTCTGCGTTTCAAATTTAAATTCAAATAAAACGTTACCGTATTCTGTGCACCATCCTGTTTCGTTTCCTTATAAGTTTAAAATGTACTATTATATAGCCCTAAAACTTTAGGAAAACGTTTTTAGTCGTTCATGATTTTATTATTTTTCTTCCTTCAGTCTTTTACTTTTTACATTTCTTAATAATTAATTTAAATGAAGTTGTAATTAAACAAAATATAGCAGTGATAAATTATACATAGTATAGGCCTACACTTGCTTAAAAATGAAAGACATTATATAAGCCTAATCTTTGATTAATTTTTTGAAATTATTCATGCCATTTCAAGCCAAGGTTAGCCTCATTAAGGCAACCTTTATAACCATATCAGATAGACTGATTTATCCATGCTTGTATGAGGTGTGTTGTTCCATGCAGAAAATCCTGATTTACCACACCCAGTATCTTTTCATTTTAATAACCAATTGAAAAGGGAACCATAAACATAAATCAAAGTAGAAACCGATATAAATATCAATTTTTCTCAGAGCAATCCCTGCCTATCATCTGCCGTAACAATTAAAATCAGATATTAGCAGACAGCTGTTTGGAAATGGCGCGAAACAATTGAGAGAACGCAGTTGAAGTGGTCTGGACATCTGCTTGGCTACGGTTCATATCAAAAGTATATTTGACTACGTTTACTGAATAAATGTTGATTTGATTGATTGATTTTGTTAGATACTCTGATAGTCGCCGTGAATTTAATAAAACACGCAAGATACTAAGAGCAAACTAATAAATACATGGATAATAGCAGTAAAAACGTTTGGAACATACGTTAAATGATGAGCTTCTGCGCTGTTTAACCAGGTTTATTTGGATTATTTTAAATTCGCCATCTTGAAACTTGTCCGATCAAAGAAATGGAAGAGAAAATGCTTGTTGATCTTATGTTTTTAATTTAAATGTCTGTTTTTATTTGGAATGTATTTGAAAATGTAGGTGATTTTTTTTTATTGAGTAATTGCTATTTCAGTGGCGTATCCTGAGGGGTGCTTAGTGTGCAATTCCCCTCCCCCTTTCTGAGGTAGAAAGCAGCAAAAAATTACTTTCAAAAATGAATATTCGATCTTCCAGCACCACTTTAGAGGAAAAGAACTGTAAGTTCAATGCCATCTTAAAATGTATTACATACGAGAAATAACACTTATTAATTTTCAAAATCAGATCCGGGTGAGCACCACGTTTTCAAATTCTTGGATACGCCCCTGCACTTACAAAGTTTCTGTTCTAGCACTTGAAATGGCCATTACTGTTGTGGTTCGGGTTCATGTTAAAAAGCCGATCTCCAAAGGAAACTTCCAAAGTAGGAGTATGCTAGGAGAGGTTGTTGTAGGAAAGATCCATTATCATAAATTGGAAAACGTTGCTTAAACGGACAAGCTTACTATATCTGTCGTATAGATGGGATTTATTAGGAAATTTATATTGTGTTTGAAGCTTACAGATTATTTGACAAGCCTAAACAATCATATCTTAGTGCCGTGGTTCCATCATTGGTACACATCATAAAGCTGAGTTTGAATATCAACTTTAGCTAGCTTGCTATAGTAAAATTATTTTACTGACTTACCTATGGAACAATTAAATATTGGTGTTTCTGTTTTTATTTTCTTTATTTTTGGCTGCTTTTATATAAAATGAGCTGTTTTTTTAATATATAGGCCTAGGCCTAGTAGTTACAATTTCCTAAACGTTATATAAAACTAATTTGAAATAATATTTTCTTTGTTTATAAAGTCATGATTTCCTGACCTCGTAGAATGTACACATTTGTAGTTCCTACTTCCAGAGACCCAAAAAGGGGTTTTACGTATTCAATACATATTTTTCTTTTAGATTCCGACAAACCTTCTCTATTTACCCGAACGTAATTTGGTATCTTTTGCTTTAGAATTCTAAACATTTGTGGTTCCTACAAGTACAGACCACAAAGGGATTACACCTAGTCTTTTCAGGGCATCATTTTTCCTTTTGGATCCCGGAAAATGTTCTGTTTATAATACCAAAACGTAATTTTGCGACTTCCGCTGTAGAATTTACACATCTGTGGTTCTACAACCAAATACCACAAAGGGTTTATGACGAGTCTATCCTGGAGAGTTTTCCTTTTAAATTTCGTCAGATGTTCTTTGTGTACCGGAACGTAATTTGGCGAATTGAGAAATACAGAGCGCCTGGAAGAACCAATACATTAAGCGGGAGGAAAATTGCAGGTTTCCGACCTGCAATGCTCATAGTTTATTAAGAAAATAACTAGCGGGGGCGACAGACTACTGGGTTTCATGTGATTCAGATGTGTCTAATTTTGTTTTACTTTCTTGAAAATCTCAAGTGTATTGTTAACCTTCTCGAGTTCGTTGTGATTGATGGTTACGTCAAAAATCATAATAACAATGTATGGCTTCAACATAGAGTTATTATAATTATTTTCCTATAGGCTACAGCAACGATTTTTCTTGTTGCATTATCGCTTCTGTCGTATGTTCACTGTCGTGACACTCATAAACGCCCTTTACATTTTTGTATTAACAGGTTGGAATATTCAGTGTGCCAATCGTCTAGATCATTTCAGCTTTGGTAAGACATGCGTTTTCATTATACTTGTTTAGATTTTATTACTTTGGCTCATCAGGGAGATAACCTAATTAATGAAAATGCAGCAAAAGTAGGTAACGTCAATTTTTAAAGTACAGGGCCGTATTGTTAAGGATTTCAAAACTCAGAGTTATATCAAACGTCCGTGTACTACAGCGTACTTTTAATTTTAATTCCGAAATTAAAATTTTTATTGATAAATCTATATAATCATGACCTAACAGATATAATTTCACAACAGTTGGACATTAAAATAATGTCATGTTAAAGTGTTAAAGAATTGGAAAATTAGATTTTTTTGAACGGGCTGTGCTTGAAAACAATAATCAGATTACAATTAAAACTCATATAAATGGAAAGATCAGTCAAATTCACATTATAACAGGTAATTTTTTTAATGTGATTTTTGGTACAGTTTTCAAACACAACCCTTTCAAAATGTGTAGTTGTCCTATTCTTTAGCATTGTGTAATATGAGTAGTAGACACATTTTTGTTTAAGACTCGCTTTGGAAAGTGTTTTCCTTCATAACTGCATTCTCCAAATGTTGTGAAATTTTGTCAGTTATGTCACAACTAATTGTTTTTTTTTAGCTGTATCCATAGGAATTTTAATTCCGGAGTTCTCTTTTTTTAAGTATGTATAAAGTAGGCCCTACACTATAAATATAAGATTTCGCCAGCTTATTGTTTAAAATGGACTGTAAATCTGATTCAACATGAGGATGTAGCTTGCCTTCCATTCCCAAGATCCTGGGTTTGAACCTGGCTAAACACCATGTTCTTTGCCACCATCGCACAGAGTCAATCCCCAACCCTCATAATGATTGATTTTGAAAGCATGACGCTGTATGTGGCGGAAAAATTGCCTGGAACACGAAATAAAAACATTAATTTTAAAACATACGCGCTAATATTAAGGTAAATAAATGTTAATTGAGAATAGGGATTAGTGTTTAAAAATGTTTAATAAATCATTGAATTGAAAATGATCAAAATTATAGAGCATATCCGCCTTTTGATGTGTTTTTTTTTGTTAATTTGTAGAATACAGTGTTGTAAACTTTAGCGCTAAACAAAATCCTGTATCATAATTTTAGTACCATTCTCATAGCATACAATTTTTCAAATTAAGCAAGTTATTTTTAAACTTATCTTTTTTGTATTTTTTCAAGTGTAAATACATCTATAATGAAGCATCTTCTTGAATGAATCTTGTAGACAAGCAACATGTAGTTAAAATAAACTGAAGTAAATACGACTTCGTCAGCTTACTGTTAATGAAATGCGAATTATGCGAAGCGAATGTTACGTCAACGTGCTTCAATGCACAAGACAAGTTTTAAAAACCACGCAATTGGAAGTTTGTCTGCACAGAACATGATTATTATTATATCCATGGGATTGCCATAGATAAGACCAATTGCCAGCTGTCAATCATCATGAATATAAATCTGTACTTTAATTTTATTGGTTATTGTAAAACCATTTATTTTTGCTGCCCTCTATTTTCGCGATTTTATAAAAATGAATTTCACGACAATTGGATTTGTTGTTTACAATGATACATTGTCTCTTTTGATTTGTCTGGCTCAAATATTCAATCGATTGTCAAGAATTAGAATTGCCACAAGTGCATATTGGTTTTTATCAGGTTACTATTAGGTAATATGAAATGCGCCGCCAGTGGGTGATTCAAACATAAGTACAGGTATGACAGTCCACCTATGGGTCGCATTTGTTGCCAAATTAATAGTATTAGTGTTTCTGTCAGTTCAATGCTGTAGGGGGAAAGAACCTGTACCAGGTATTATTCATGCCATACTAAGTCGAAATATTGATCACAGCATTTCTTGATCTTCGCGTGTACTTCGTCTCTCACGCAAACATTAAAGGCGCGTAAACAATTACGGCTTTGTGGAATGTTAAAAAACATGAACATGATATAGACAAGATGGCCTTGCAAGCTGGAAAAATAATTTTTCTGCACATGTATTTTACTTCGTCGTTTTGTCGTTCGGTTTATTGGTCTCTACTGCGTTCAACATACTGTTTTCGGGTAGAACCTCTGGGAGATACGAACAAGAGGAAACAGTGATAATAAACAGTAATTTGCGGAAGCATACCGTATATTACGAAGTAAAAGGAAAAACGTCTGGAAAATGTGATTAAATCGCATAAAAATAATACGGATCATGTTTAGTTGATTAATGACGACAAATGAGGCCGAACAAACCTCTATATTATTTATTTCATATCAACAACAAATATATCAAAAAGCATATACAATGCTTACAGTAAAAAAGAAATTGGTTGTTTCTTTTTTATAAATAAGACAGACCTTTCCTATCACTCTACTTACTACAAACCACCCCCTCCTAGCATACTCCTACTTTTTGAGTATTTTGGAAGTCTGCTTTATCAACCTGAACCTGAACTAGAGAATTTCAATATGGAAAAAGCATATCTCCAGAAGTTGCAAATGCCTTGTGACGGATATGCCTGAACTGAGAAAAAATAAGTCACAATATAACACAAAAAACACCAATATTAAAAGGTAAATGATATTAAATAAATAGGTCATTAAACCAAAAGTAAAATATCAGTCGTAATCGATAAGTCAATAATTTAATAAATTAAGTTAACAAATAAAGTAAGTCAAAATTATGTTATCAATAGTAAAAAGTTTAAAACAAATGAGGGAGCAGTATAGAGTTCGCAGGATCATAAGGGGTATTAATGAGGATAATCTACAATTGATACCAAGAATTTTGAGACTTTTTTTCTCTATTTCATTTATATTTTTTCCCTAAAAACGTTGCTGATTGCCAGCACGGTTATCAGAGCTTCCAAGTTGGGAACCAGAATTTCTTCGATATTTTGTTGGCAATCGTTATCAACGGTGTTTTGGTACTATATTATGGACATCTAAAAGTGATATTTTATTAACAACAATGCTTTAATTGTTAAAAATTACAGGGATTTACTATTAAGTGTTACTATATTAAGTACAATTCTTTCTAATTTACAAAAAATCCTGGAGATAATCATAAAAAATCAAATTCCTGGAGAAAATTGTGTGCTTTCTGAAGCCCAGGAGATAAAGTGAAATTTCTGAAAACTCCAGGCTAATCCTGAAGACTTGGGAGCCCTGATATTAAGGCTATTAATATTAATAGTAATTTTAGTGGCTGAAAATTCGATATATTTTAAGAGTATTTGGTCTCAAATTTGAATAAAATAAATGGCATCGGTTTTGTTTCTTAAAATCAAAACCATATGCAATGACCATTCTGGTAGGGTTCCTTGCGTTATCTGGGACCCGGGATCCTTGTAACATTATGTATATTGGCAGGAATGCTAATTCGAATTGGTTGTTTTTTTTTCGTTTGTATTTTCTCAGTGTACTGTATATTTATATTATATATCCTAGTGTAATATAAATTGTCCTAATCATCAGCCTGCATCATAATGCAGCAATTCACTACAAGTTGATCAACATCAATTAAGGAGAAACATTTTGCTGCTTCAAATTCCTTGATTACGATTCATTCAACGTTTGCATATAATTTACTGTTAACACTCAGTTATTACTCTCTCAGTTTGATAAATGTTTTTTTTTGTTTATGAATATCCGTGCGATCTTTATTACCCTCGCCCCACTGTAGTGGGGGAGAGGGTATTGCAATGCTCTGTCTCTCTGTCTATCTGTGTGTGTGTGTTTGTGTGTCTGTCTGCATCGATATCTCAAAACCTACTGGGCCGATTTAGTTCCTCCCGTTGTTTGGTGCTGATCCACCTAACCACGTGAATTATGGATTCGAATCTATATACAATTGCCTCTCCTGCCCTCTATTGTTCCCTGAATTGAGTGCTTTGTTTGACAGCAGCAGATGGTTTTTGTCACTGTTGATAACCTTTGCCAACTTACCCAACATTCAAATTAATCTCCAGTTCTCCAAATTTAATTTAATTTTCACCCGATTTGCCTCATTTTATAAGTAATCTCCTCCAAAACATAGGCGAGAGTGTAATCGTTTACGATTACTTTGTCTTGTTATGACTTGATCTCATCAGTATTACAAGTTCTTTTATGCACACCCTAAAACAGTGTTTGGACTATCAACACATTATAAACACCCCCGCTATCACATTTTTTTGACTTTGCATATCTAAACATTATTTTAAATATAAACATAAAATGTTCGATAGACAAACACCAAATGTTTTATATCTATACACCAAATTTGTTAAGGTCTAACACCACAAGTTTTAGAAAATGAAATAGCTGGTTAGAAATGCGTTTAGCCTACACTGCTTCAGTGTTGCCGTTGAAGTATACGATGCCTTTACTGGTAACATATAAACGATTAGCTCTCCCTTGATAGATCTTTTCGTTTCATGAATGTTAATTTAAACTTGTCATCGATTACATTTCAAGTTCTTTTCTGTATTGTTAACTGGTAACACTCAATTATTAGCTCGCCCTCGAAGAATATTTTGTTCGTAAATGTTTGTGAGATGTTCATGTTAACTTTTTGTCATCGTTGACATTTAAAGTTCTTTTCTGTATCTTTAATGTATACGTTTCCATTTTCTTTACTGGTAACACAACACTCAATTATTAGCTCTCTCTTGATGAATGTTTTCGTTTATGAATGCGATGTTCATTCTAACTGTCTCATCGATGACATTTTTACTTTTATTCTTGTCTTTGAAGTATCGTGGCCTCGTAATGATCGACTGAGCCTAGACAATATGTCATGTAGCCGGGAGTTTGTTTCCAGACTGTCCTTGCACAACGTCTGTTTTTTGGGGTGCAAACCGTTTCTACTCTTTTTAGATTTAGTCAGGTGGCAAAACTCAAAAAGAGGCTTAATTAAGGAGTTTTTTTTTTTTAATTTGTAGTACAATATTAAGGTATCTATGCTGAAAGTGCTGACCTGCGGGGACAACACCTACTGTAGGTGGATACCAAAATTGTAACACACCTTAAGGAGGTCAACAGGGGCATTTAAGGTCATTCGAAGTCAAATTTTCTATATAACCATATTTTGAGCTCTAGCTCATCACCAGTAGCACATACAGAGTCAAATAACATGTCATATGAAAGATAATTACATTATCTTTACAATGACACCCAATTCAGCAGCATTAATAATGAAAATCTTGTGTTCGCTTTGTACACTATAATACGTAAGAGGTCAACAAAAAGGCATTATGAAACACAGAATAAGCTTTCAAGTATAGCCTTCCTTACCTGAAACATGTGCTGTCTGTAGGTTGGTTGGTCGGTTTATTATTTAATATTCTATTTCTTCAAGTTCTAATAATATAGTGCAATTGGTTTGAAATCTAACAGACTATCTTTTAGTAATGTGTCTCGTTCATCGTTTTGCTTAGTCGGCTAGACAGTATGTCGGTTGGTCTCTTTTACAATTGCAGTTAACATTTAATACACAATTTCTTCGGGTTATAATTTAATGTTACAGAGCCAAAGCAAAGGAGCGCAAGTCGCAAAGCTAGTTTTCCACAATAGGCAGAAACAAGAAAATTGTAAAAAAAATATAGTTTAAACTTTCAACTTCCATACTACATTAACATTGTTCAGATATAGGATCAAGAAATGCTAAAAAATGCAATTTAAAATGATCCTGCTTAGTTACAGCCAGGAACTGTTCCCTTTTTACATTATTTGATAAGCATTTTTAAATTTTCTCAAAACGTACATTCTAAATGTTCGAACTTTGAATGTTGAAACATCGTATGAAACTAGTTTTTTTTGCGTTTTAAAGACAATAATGTGTAGTTCCATAATTAATAAATAGGCACAAGTTAATTTTCAATTATCGACTTATACCTCCTTTGGTCTGCCTCTGCCACAAATATTCGAAGTTGATTCACAATTTAGAGGAATTATTTTCTCAATGTATGTTAATCATCTAATATGTATCTGTACATTATTCTATAAAATTATTAATAGGTTTTGCATTGTATTTGAAAACAATATTCGTAACAACATTGACTATATTTTACTATATTTGTGACTGTCATACTGGTTTTAATACTTAAAATGACGTGCCTGTCATTGTCGGCATGTAACAATATTAACAATTGACAATATTGAACAATCATTTATTGATAAACTTATAGTAGGATTATATTAGTAAGTAATGTCTTAATGCATATTTGAAAACAATATTAAAATAAAATCACTATATATTACGAATGACATATTTGTATTATTACTAATACTTTCCAAAACGCCACTTGCTGTCATTGTCGGTACTTAACATTTCAGTTTTCAATATTGAACATCTACGTTGTCAGTGACAGAAGTTACACAAACTTTTACACGCGCGTATAAACAGGCGCGCGTCGTGACAAAAATGTAGACGCTCTTATTTGGTAATCACTGCATGCGCGCGTTTTGCGTCTCTTTACGCGCGGTTGTGTATGCGCATAACTTTATGTACCTCTTCTATATACAGTATACTTTAGGATTATTTTACTACTGTGTGTAATACATTAATTTGGAAACTATATCAAAAACAATCACTTTCTCCACGCTCTATTTGTGACTGTCATATGTAACATATCAATTGACAGTTTGTCGAACAATAATATAATTGTGTTGTATTGGTTTGTTATTTGTGAGAGTTATTAATGACATTTATTTTCACTTTCATCATTGTCTTCTCAATTAACAATAATGCAGGCGATAATCATCATTCACAAAGTGTCGTGTGTGCTTGAAGATGTGTTGAAGATTGTTGATTTTCAACAATCAGACTATGAAAGCGCGATTACTAATCGACGAACTATGATCATCTCCCTGCGGACGCAATTCACATATATTTTACATAATTTTAAACGCGATATTTATTATGTACTTAGGGAATGAATTAAATTTACTAGTAAAAATACTGTTAACATGTAAGCGAAGCTGTGTTTGCAGAGTTGTGGTTAAGATTTATTCATCACTTACAGTTTATTCCTAGTATTTGTTTTGTTTTGGAGTTTATGGCCTAGTAAAAATTAAACAAATATAGTGCATAAGTAAATGTTTGACAATGTTTGACCTGACAACCACTTCCGTCTTCATGCCATCGAGGTGGTCCAATTTACGAATGAATCTTAATTAAAACTATATTTCTGAAGAACAAGAAATTCTGAAGAAAATCGATTGCATTGCTCTCATATCCAAAGCCTCAAGGAACCTTTGCCTCTTGACTTAACCGCTGACCCCAGCTTATGGTTGATTACTGTGCTCCCAAAGTATTCAGTGGTCAGTTAATATAATAATAATCTATATTTTAAAGCGCCTAATGGTGTTGAACCTCTAAGCGTTGTACATGAACAAAACAAAGCGATGGGGCATATAAAGAAAAAGAAACAAAAACACCAGCCATGCCAAAACCCAAACCGCAATATGGGGGTTCGCCCTCGTCGCAAACCAGGGAAAACAAACAGAATTGGAAACCCCAGTCAGCACCAGTTGTTTCTCAGTCGAGGCTCCTTTTCCTAGAAAATATTCTAAGCACCTCACTTGTAATTCCTCTACAAAACGGAGCAGCAAACTACTCTAACGTTCCCATGTGGCAGTACACAATCGGAACCATCAGTGAATGCCGTAAATGCCAAATATAAGGGCATCGACAACTTCGACAACATAAAATATATGTGACATATGTAAATAATTTGTGACAAAAGAATGTTAAAAATACAATAATTGTAAAACAGTTATGATTATTTAACATACATGTTTCTGGACTTCGAGCACCCCACCCCCTCCCTTCAGTGGAAATGAGCACCCACTTCAGAGGAGAAGGGCTAGAATCTGACAAGAAACACCTAAAAACCAGAAATTGTGGTAAAATAGGGGAAAAACCTTCTTTTTTTTTTTTTGCTTCTCAGAGTCCAACCCAGGTCGAGCACCTCCCTTCGCCATATCCTGGATACGCCCTGGCGCCTACATGGGATGCAATGTTAAGTTCACCATCTAGCCGTAAATAATAAATCTATGGATCATACCCATATGCACTTATATGTACAACAATAAATGGTTATAATAATATGCAAAGAAATTATAACTAAAATGTACCCATTTGTGTAGAGTGGACAAACGTAAACTTAAATATTTAAATTAATGTTTCTATGAATAGGAAGTTCCCCACCCTTTGGCTCAGTCATGGATCCGCCCCTGTTATACCACTAACAAGTATGGTTTTACTTTGCCTCAATTTCCATGGAAGCCTGTAGCGTATAGCTGACCATTGCAGTCTTCGAAAGACTTAAGTAATCAAATAAACTAAAAGACAGAAAGACATAAACTTACGAAGGAAGAAAATTATTTAAATAGATTTAAAAAAGGAATTGATAGGTTCCTGTTTTATTGGATCATTTGATAATAACTTAATTACGGTACCGGGATATTATTGTCTCCTATCTTTACTAATCAATTCGATAAAATGATTACAGTAGCTATTTTTGTAATTCTAATCAAATTATACCGTATTAGACAAATTTATCAGTTGTGTTGTTACGTCAGGCAATGAACAATTTCGTCATTTTTTAAATTCAGCTCCACATGTGTAATTGAAGATTCATAAATTCACTTGTAGCTTTGGTTATTGTTTGTCACGTAATATCACATAATTAAACCACCTGATGAAGTTTGCCTTAGAGAGCTTTATTGTTTAATGACCCACTTTATGTATCTAATCGTACTATTTGAGTTTGCTTATCTTATGACGTCAAAACTAACCTTATTTTAAACATGAAGGTACTGTAGTAAAACCAACATAGAGCTAATAGTGTTCTCTCAACATTGATTGACCTTTAAACAGAGCTCCTAAGTCCCCATGATTGTCATGGATTCTCCAAGAATATTGGATCATCTCCTGGGCTCCAGAAATTATCACATTTTCTACCGGTTTTTTTTTTCTCTGGAAATCTCCAGGTTTTAACATTTTCACAATTAGACCATAATAATAATAATTTATAATAATAATAATAATAATTTGCATTTATAAAGCGCTCTTAAACTGCTGTCTCACAGCGCTATAAGACCAATAATC
>JAOTQE010095369.1:0-14337 GCA_025631205.1 Nesometra sesokonis
CAAAACAGGTTTAAGATCCACACCTGATTATGTTTTTATCCTGTATAAATATGTTTGAATAAATAAATAAATAAATATATAGGAGGGGAATAAACCCACCCTGGGGCAGTCTTTCTGTGTCCTTCAAACTGTAAAATGGATCTTGTCTGTGCCCTCGCTTAAAAATTTCTGGATCAGCCCATGGTATAAAGTCTATTCAATACCTCAACATCCTTGGCCTACCTACAGATAGCTATGAATTTTGAAGTTTTGCAGAGCCTATCAAAACAGGCTAATCTCACTCGCATTAACATGTGCTCTGGGTTTTTTTAATGAAAAATATTTCCCACTACACAAATTAATTTAAGAATTAATGAAGCTTTAAATAAAGACAGCATTACAAACCATCAGAAATTTCGGACGAAAAAAAAAACTGTGTGCGCAATCATACGTGGTAAACTACTAATTTTGACATTACAGTATGTTATCATAATATCAACACTGTAATCAGTTTAACATTGTGTTGAGTTGTTTTAAAAAATACAACAGAACACGAGATGAACATTAAAATACGGGGAATTAACAGGACCTAAAGAAATGGAAAGGACTGTCTTTAATCCACCTCTTCCACCATCTCCTCTCACACAGGATGAGAAGAAGATTGTGGTTAGACAAAATTATAAATATCAGATCATTTTAACCCGAGCCAAAGAATCATCCACACCTACAAATGTCCTGCTGACACAACTCCTACCCGCCCCACTCACACACTAAATACTACATTTAATATTTAAATTCTCCTTGAAAGTCCAATATCCCCTAGTATACTGTGTATAAGTTTTAAACCCACACAGCTTAGGAGTTAACTGAAGTGTTCTAAATAACATTACAAACAATAAAAACCTCATTGACATAGTGTATTTAAAAAACATGTAGAAATATCTACACTTATTCACAATATGTCGCATCTTTTTTGTAAACAACCAAAATATAATAAATATTGTCTAGGTGTTTTACACTATTCCCCACTGGAACAAACACCCATGAAACAAAACCCATTGAATGGTTCATTTGTAATCAGGGAACACTGCATTTGTACCACTCAGGTACCCACTTATACTCCTGGGTAGATAGAGGCAACATGAATACTGTTATCAAGACCACAAAAAACACTGCAGTTATTACTCACAGTCAATAGAACAAATAAAACGCAATCCATTTCATAATTTTGCAGCTGTAATCAGCCCTATGTCACTTTTACCTCCCAGGTATACTCCTGGGGGGAGAGAAGCAACATGGATAAAGTGTCTTGCCTAGGAACACATACAACCAACCAGGGTGAGCTTCAAATTCCCAAGCTTGTGGTTTCAAGTCTGAAATGCAACTGTTGTCCCAAGTGCTCCGCACAATGAATCCCAGATTTTATTTAATAAAAAAAAAACGGCAGTGGAACCTCGATTTTACATACTTCATTTTTATGAGCCCTCAATTTATATACGCCTAACATCAGCTGAAATTGTAATAAGATTTGAACATTTACTGGGCCACATGATTGTAAGATAGGTGTTCAAATTCATCAGCATATATATTAATTAATTAATTCTAATTAATTAATTCAAATTAATCAGCATATATATTAATTAATTCAAATTAATCAGCATATATATTAATTAATTAATTCAAATTAATCAGCATATATATTAATTAATTAATTCAAATTAATCAGCATATATATTTAACATATTGAAAATTTCCTAAACAACAGTAGTAATAAATAAATGAGACAATACATAAGGAACGAAATTGTAAACACTCAGATTTACATACCCATTCTGGTCCCTTCAGTATGCAAAATCAAGGTTCTACTATATTAGTGAGCAGTTATATAAATGTTTATATGATCATTTCCTTAACAAGGAACCACTCTAAAAATATGCGTGGAACAATGTTTTATTATTGTTACACAAAAATTCAAATACTGTGCTGTAAAATATAATCAAAATACATAAAAACAAAGAAAAATTTAAACTAAACTATCATTATAAACTACAAAGTCTTTGGTAGTGGTATCATTTCTCAAGTTAATGACATGCTTACACTGAGATCACACAATTGACAGAACAAAGTTTTGGAAACTAAAAATGAGAAATACAGTTTCGAAAGTGGCATTAAAAATAATCTGACTTACAAGAGAATTGACCAATCTGGCCAGAAAAATAAATTCTACTTGGAAATAATTGACTTAGGCAAATTATACTGTATTCAGTAACAATGCATGCTGTACTATTATGAAGTATTTTTACAAAACAATTAAAATTATCAATAAAAATGTTAACAATGGCTAACTCCAAAAGATGTTAATCTTATTGATTATGATGTCATTTGATGTGATGTGTGAAACTAATTTATCTTACAGTATACACAAGGACAGTTTTTCCATTCATTCTATCTATCACTGTACTGTAAAGCCGAGCACTCACTACATTGTGCAACGGTCGTAGGATGGTCGCACGACTAATACGTCGCTCCATGTGTATGTGGTTGCCAGACGCGATGACAGTCTTCGTCGGTCGACGGATTTTTAGTGATTCAACAAGGAAATCACTAAAAAACTGTCAACCGACGATTAGAAGACGGTTATCGCATATGGCAAACACACACACTGGGAGTGACGGTTTAATGGCTTTCATTGTTTTTACACAAAGTAACTTTAAATTAATTAATTGGATGACTTTTTAAAACTATCAACAGTACATATTTTGGTTTTGGTTGCACAATGGAATTTCACTACAATGAAAACTGTTTACTGTACAGATATTTCTTGCAGACCATGGACATAACTAAAAACCAATGGTGGCATTATTAGTAGGCATGGATATTGCAACATAATGTGACACTGGGCCTAGCATTTAGAAGTGGATTGACTGAAAAGGTACACTTATCTTAAATTTATAACACCAGTACAGCCAATACCATCTACTTGTTTAATAGATCAGGGACGGATTTAAGGGGAGGAGGGAGGGCGGCCATGCCACCACCCACCCACCCCTTTCAGAAAGTGAAATATATCAATTAACATTGTCTATAAAACTTAAATATTTAGCAAGAATTGATCCCTTAACATGCTCCCGAGGACATTTCCAGACATCTAAAGATAAGAAATCCCTGTGGGAGCATTAACCAGGACCCCCTAAAACCTTTACTCTCTACTGACCCCCTTCCGCCCCCTTTTTCGAAAATCTGCATCCGCCATTGTAGATGGTATTAGCAGTACTGCATTTGATGATAAGTACCAGCTATTAAACCATGTGACAATTAAAGGTGATTAACTCCAGGATGGAGTTGCAACACTGCATTGTTTTAAGTGCAATTTTTATATTACTGTAATTATTAAATTGTAATGAATGAATTAAAAAAAAATAATCATGTTATAAAAAAATCTATGGTGGATGGATATATTGTCTATAAAAATAATATTTAAACTATGTATTAAAAAAAACTGATTACATGATTAAATAATTATGGACTTTCAGGGTATGGACAGTTTAAGGTCCCATGATGACGCTCATAACCCTCATCATGAATGGTCAAAAAATATTGCTTAATTATTAGAGTGCATATTGACCGCTTCGGAGCTAAACATAATAACAATGACGACGATGATGATGTATTCATCATGATGATGATGATAATAATATGTGATATTTATATAGTGCTTATTGCCAATGCCTCTAAGCGCTTCATAATTATTACCCCCAATCATTGGAACAAACACCTATGGAATACACTCCATTCCCTTGTTGCAGCTGTAATCAGTGCATGTGGTATTTGTACCTCCCAGGTATCCATTTATACTCCTAGGTGGAGAGAGGCAACATGGATAAAGTGTCTTGGCCCTGAACACAAACATGCGACCACAGCGACCTCATGATTGGAAGTCCAAAATGCCACCACTGCACCAATTGGATGATGATGATGATGATGGATGATGATGATGATGATTGATGATGATGATCAGTGGCGAATCTATAAATTTTTGAAGGCATGGTCCGAAAATCTATATCCCGACCAGGGTAGGCGTGTTCACAATTTTGAATACGACTAGCAAAAAAGAAAAAAGATGGTGATGTTGATGATATTGATGTATTTATGCTGATGAGGATCATGAGGTTGAGGATGATGATGACAATAACAACAACAGCACTAATTTATGGGTGCTTTTTTTAATTAGTGGATAGGTGAAGAGGCATTAATGTATTGCACACTTTTTTAGATCTAAAGTTTTGTTTCAATTTCTCTCCCATACCAGTTAATTTTATAGGTAAAAATAGGCCTATATTGTTATTAAGAATGGTTGAAACCCAAATGGGTTAGAATTTTTTTTGTATTTAATATTTTTATTTTTCACTACTGTATATTGTTGCTGAAGTCAGATACACCGATAAAGAGGCATCAAGCAAATAATAAATGCCACCATGTAAAGTACAGGTAGGACATATAATCTGAATATATGCTTCCAGCCCATTAATTCAAGCATGAATTGAAAATAAAAATTATATATAAGCCATTAATGCAATGATAAATGAATATAAAATTAAACCATAATTATCTATTATGGATTAACGGGAAAAGAGGATATGTTGTCCATATTTAGTGTTTTTAGAATGTCTATTAATTTCATACATGTATTTTGAAATGCTTAACCTTGAATTCAGATTGAATTTCCTTCCTTTGCAAATCAACTCAATTTGAGTGTAATACTGCTTTGTTCCATGGCTAGGTAACTTCCTTAAACAACATGGCTAAAGGTGCATTCGCACTAGACCCAAAATAAATTCAGAGAGCAATTCAGTGCAGTATGAAGTACTGTACTTTTTTTCAGTTTTTGCGATTTAGAAATGAGTTTGAATCTCCTAATAATCTATTGCAAGCAGATCCTTTGAAAACCAAGATTAAAACTTAATCTATGGTACTATATTCCTACACCCAATATGATTAACTTTAAATCATTAATGTCATAAACGTAATAAAAGCATCCTTTCATATAGAAAATCATTACCTATTGAAATGCACCAAATGTAAATTCCAAATGTGGGTATGTGTAAATATGTGTAAATATGTAGTATACTTGGTTTTAAAGGAAAATACATTTTGTGGCTTGAGTCTGTTATTGCTTCAATACTCTTCCCCCTCTCCATCAGGTAAGGTAACACCACCTACGACGACGCCTATAAAAAACAGAGAAAACAACATAATAGTAAAAACAATGCATCTACACAGCTTAAACTTCCTTAAAATGTTCCTGCAGAAAAAAGTTAGCATAAGGATTGCTTTTTATGATTTTTTTTTAATAGTATGATTTTATATACTAAAATTATGCTGTTGACTGGTGGCCCACGACTTAACACCACACATATATATATTGACTTTGACAACACATAGGGTACTAGAATCATGCAATGGCACCTAATGTTACCACAATTACATACATCCATATACACATTGACTTTGACAACACATAGGGTACTAGAATCATGCAATGTTAACTAATGTTACCACAATTACATCCATATACACACTGACTTTGACAACACATAGGGTACTAGAATCATGCAATGTTACCTAGGCCTTCAGAGTTGGCATTGCATCACTCACATTCTGGTTAAGTCGCCGGTAACTGCCACTTCTTCGTCCATTGCTCCTCCCACCACGGCCCTCAATAATGACTGCGATTATCTGAAAATGAACAAGCCAACAGTATTAACTATTTCTATTATTAATTACATCAAAGGGCGCTGCAGCTTGGTGGTTAGCATGCTTGCCTTCCAATCCCGAGGTCCTGGATTCAAACCTGGCTGAACGCTAGGTTGGTTCCCACGACTTAACAATGCCACTCCCCAAGCATCATAATGAGACTTGGTTTAGAAAGCATGGCGTAGATCTCATCCTGTAATTGGCGAGTGAACTTGCTGTTGGATGTGACACGAAATAAAAAAAAAAAAAACAGTCATGAAAAAAACCGGTGAATTCAACTCCGCTTGTATGTGGAATATATGCGCTGTAAAGAATCAGAAAAAAGTCTAAAATGAAATGTCATTAGTCACATCGGTTGAAATTTCATCACTTAGACCAATGGCAGGCAACATACTATACCTGCAACAAAATGACATAGAGGGCTCCATCTATCTTGGCAAACATCACTGTACTATGGCACATTTTTGTTTATTTACCTATTTATGTTTTATTTATTTTTTATTTTAGGGCTATGTAACATTTTAATATTGGCCACCTTGTTTTACAAGCTCTTTGAGCTTTTTATCTATGTCCCTTTCATTGTATATTTCACTTTGTATATGTATATTTGTATCCGTTTTTGATGAATAAATTTGATTTTGGTTAAAATCATTCTCCAACCAGCATACTTTATTATCAATGTAGGCAATGCTGCCAAGTACCGGTCATAGACAGCTGCTATAGCTGGTTGATAAATTTCACTCTCTTTAAACAAACTCTCCAGAAAACCAAACAAAATGGATTGTCTAACGGGTAGCTGGTTTTAAGAGAGTTAAATTTACTATGTAAACACAAAACGATTTTCCATGCAAAACCAGATTTTCTTTAAAATTTGTAAAACCAATGTAAACTTGGGAAAACTTGACTCTCTCTAAACCAAATTGTCCAGAAAACCAAACCAAATTGTCCAGAAAACCGAACAAAATTGTCCAATGGGTGATTTTGATAGTGTTCATTTTACCACATTCAACATCATTTTACTACATACTATATTATTTTTTACATTTTATATTAAATGCTCTCATAAACAAAAATAAAATGTCTGAGGGGTTAGTTCACCAACACTATAACTGGACTTCATACTAAACTAAAATTTACTTGAAAGTCACAAATTTGACATACAGCAAATTATCTGAAAAACCAAATAAACTGGATTTATGGAGCGACTGGATTTATTCGAAGACCAGACTCTGCATAAATTATCCTACTGTTCTGAAAACCAAAATTTTATGAAAAAGAGTGTCCGGTATTAGGGGAGTCCACTGTATAACTGGAGACAATCCATTACTCAGTTTTAGGATACACTGTATATATAATGCACAGTAGGAATTTTGCTCAGCAAACTGCCTCGCAATGCACTCTGCTTACAGTGTTCATCAAATTTTAGTAAGCAAACTGCCTCGCAAGGCACTCTGCTTACAGTGTTCATCAAATTTTGGTAAGCAAATTGCCTCGCAATGCACTCCGCTTACAGTGTTCATCAAATTTTAGTACGCAAAAGTGCATCGCGAGGCAGTTTGCCGAGCTAAATTCCTCAAGTTTGTGCTAGGTTTTATCATTTATACTTACTTTATGTTTGTTGTGATATGCAATATATGTTGCTAAAATTAATATAATAGCTGTTAGTGAATAGGCTAAGAAGTGACTGGATGACTCCTCTTCAAATTTGTGTTCTTTGTACACATATGTTTCTTGATTTGATCCACCTTGTTTGTTGTAATTGTTGTTTTCATTTTCCTTGTATTTCTGCTGGTTATCAAATCTTTCTTCTGAAGAGCCACCTTCACTACTCTCACTTCCCTAAAATACAAGTAAAGTTAAGTTTAAAGCAGTGCATAATTTTATTCCAGATGAGAGTGTAAGACTACTGTAGTATTGGTCAACAAACGGAGAAAATTATTTTTTTCCTCTGTCATAGATAAATATGAGAAACTGATTATATGAAAATTTTTTTAGTGATAATAATGTGAAGTGTAGAATTTTTCATGAATCTTGGAAGTTTTGCATAAACTTGCATAATTAATAAATTTCAGAATTTTGTACAAAATTTGGAAACAAACTAAGCCCCATGCGACTAGCAAAAAGAATCAAAATCCATGGTGAAATGAACTAGCATTTGGTTTATTTGGAATATGGTAAATTTGCATAAAGTTGCATAATTAATGAATTTCAGAATTCTGTGCTTGGAAGTGCATCAAGCCCCATCAAATAAAACACGGATGTAATTATGCTGGGTGGAGGTGGGCGGGGCTAACCACCTTAAAAATGTTCCACCCAGCCTAAAGCTTATTTTAAGGTCTTCCACCCAGCCTAATTCCGGCCTTCCACCCACCCTAAACATACGGAAAATGGAAACTTATTGTTATTAATCATTTTACCACCAACTCTTAAATTGTTTCTATCCACCCTTGGATTTTTCTAGCTACATCCCTCATAGGAGTCAAAAACTACAATATTTTCGTGATTTTGAATAAATTTGCATAAAATATGATTAATGAATTTCAGTTTTATGTGCAGAGGTGAGGAAACAGCAGGCCTCAAATTTGGTCATCAGTTAGGGTAATTCTGCCAAAATTTAAAAATAGATGATATCAAGTACTAAGTAAGTACATGACCCCCTTTCTTACCCTTAACCTAGGCCTAGTTCATTATCATTACTCAGGAATTCTACAAGGTCAAGTAGTAAGGTAATATTTCACAATTACTGTAGATCAATATTATTTGTATTAAATGACTTGTTAATAACAAGGACATTTTAGTGAGGACTTAAGCCTGTTACGTCCTTCCCCAATAAATCCGCCCACTAGAGATGAACACTGACGCAGGTTAACTTTGGTAGGTCTTTCACATTTTTCAAACAACTGAACCTTTTACTTTTCTTGTATTGTATACTGTACATTTGAGTGGTACTGTAGAGAAAAATATAAATGTGTGCACAATTGTTGCTTGGGGGCCTTCTGTAATGGAGCTGTCAAATTTACTGCAGGCTTGGAGTAACTTTGGTACTTGATGCACTGCTAATGAATTAAAATAAATACATGTATTTAGAAAAATGTGAATGTAAACTCCAGTTTTGAATGCACCTAATGTACATGAAGAAGTCACCCGTCTGCTACCTTGTTTGTCCTCAGTGGCATATCCAGGGGGTGCTCAAGCACCCCGTCGGAGGCAAAAAAACAATAAAATTATGAAATTATTATTAATTATTATTAAAATTATGGTAAAAATGTAAAAATCTGAGACTCGAGCACCCACTTCAGACAAAAGTGACTATACTGTGAGGTAAAAGCACCACAAAAATCATAAATGGCACTATAAAAAAACGTGCAAAGCCTATGGGGTGATAAAAGGGGAAAATGGGTTTTTTTTTTTGCTTGTCAAAACCGAACCAAGGTTCCAACACCCCCCTTTGCCAATCCTGGATACGCCCCTGCACTTTGCTTGTCTGTGTATACACCCAGTTCAGAATGTATGCACACCAACAGGGGGGGAAAAATTATTATCAATGGGGGAAAATTATTATGTTACACGCATGTACATCCCGGATTAAGATCCAGGATAGTCCATGATGTCATCCATGAAAATGTAAATGGGGCTTAAAACATAGAACTTGACACTGTAGAATTGCAGTCCATGGGGCTTAAACATAGATTTGTTACTATGGCTAGACAGTGAACTTAACACTGTAGAATTGCAGTCTTGTGTAGGTGCCTACTATTTGACGGTTGTCAGCCTTTGTCACAAAATGTTAAGTTAAAAAATGACTGTTTTAACAATCTTTTGTCATACAAATTATTTACATTTGTCACATATATTTTATGTCTTTATATGTGGATTAAATTTACTTCAATTTATTGATAAATTTGAAACTTTGATTGAAGATTGGGGTGAAATTTCGATGTAACAACAGGTTAGAACGTAACACGATTTGATTGGTTGGATTGTGGAATAGCAGGCGCATACATGGAATAGCACTTTGGGGCTATGTATTCTGTGAAAGTTCACTTTCTAGCCATTAAAATAATACTATGTGCTTAAACAATTCATGTTACCATTGCTGGGAAACCAACTGCTGTATCTGAATGTTCTGAGCTTTGCCCATGGTTATCTTCTCCTCCTTCTGATCCACCTATTGCATTGGATTCTTCATTTTTCCCATCTGCCTCATCACCACCTTTGTATCTTTGTTCATTGCTTTTAGAGCCTTTGTCTGCCATGGATCCACCAGTAATTGGCAAGTTATTGCCTTGGTCTTTATGTTCCTCTGAAGTACCTGGTTCTTTGTCTTGTGTAGTTTTCTCCTGTTCATGTGATGTGGATACAGTATTACCATTATTAGTAATTGGCAAGTTATTGCTTTGGTCTTTATGTTCCTCTGGTTCTTTGCCTTCTGTGTTAGTTTTCTCCTGTTCATCTGATGTGGATACGGTATTACCATTATTATTAGTAATTGGCAAGTTATTGCCTTGGTCTTTATGTTCCTCTGAAGTACCTGGTTCTTTGTCTGGTGTAGTTTTCCCCTGTTCATCTGATGTAGACACGGTATTACCATTAGCATTATTATTAGTTTCAGTTTCTTGTTGATTTTGTTGTGAATCACCTGTTAAAATAAGGACAAGATTCAATTTCAATGCATGATTAAAATAATATTTAATAATTGAATTCTTAATACTTCTAGCAAAAACAGAGAATCTATGATTTTGATTGTTTATTCCTACTGGCTTAGGCACAATAATGCATCAATACGTACTACTGTAGTCATATGATAAAAAAGGTTCATGCGGGTCATACAGTAGTCTTATTTTTTATACAATTTTTAGATAATTTTAACTTGATTTGTATTTTGTATTTTTAATTGGACTCCTGAACATCATGCTCTGCAAGGGCCATCCACTCAAAATATGGTGAATGAATAAATAAATAAATAGGTTAATGACCAAGTTACAGTTGTCAAGCATGTATTCTTGTTTTTTTATACTATTTTACTGCCGTACTTAATATACTGCACCTTAAATATTTATACCGGTGTTTGTTTTTTATTTGTTATTGCAGTACTACGCTTTATACAATATTTATTTATATTTATTTTTTGTACACTGGAGAACTATGATGTGGGCAGACGTATGCAATCGTGGAGTGCCCTCTAATTATTATTGTTTTATTAAAGTACAGTACTGTATTATTATTTTTCTTAAGCCGGGCACTCTCTGCGTCGTGCGACAGTCGTATACTTGACAGCGGACGTTTTTTTTAGTGATTCAACAGGGAAATCACTAAAAAACCGACTTTATTATTGCGTCTGGTAACCACACACACAGTTTAGTCGTGCAACTGTCGTACGACGTAGTGAGTGCACGGCTTTAAATGTGAATAAAATCTTACCATTAGACGTTGGGGGCGCCATGTAGAAATTTAAATACTGAAGCACATAACATACACGACGTATGAGAGGATGGCTGATGCTGCAAACCTTACAATCTGGCTTAGTTCCGGGTATATTCTGCATAGTAAAATAACAAAGACCTTCTTCATTTGTAGTAAGTTGAGTTGGATCCATGTCCTTCCATGCTTCCACAAAACCAGCTACTGCTGCATACTTCTTGTCTGAACAATACTGTGTTAGAGCATTAAACACTGATTGACACACTTGTAATTTAGCGGGGTTTTGAGTGTATTTACACGCAGCAGTGAATGGACTAGGATGTTGTGCATCCACATCATAATAAAAGGACAGCATCGTACTACTTGAACAAAGTGGAGAAGTTAGCAATGAAGATGTATCAAAATTGTTTGGTTTGTTGGTTTGATCAGTTTCTGGATTTATGCCACCACCTTCAGCTCCACCTTGTCCAGTAGAACCACCTTCAACAGCACCACCAGCAGTCTCTCCAGCTTTAGCATTTTCAGTAGAACTGTCTTCTCCAGCTGTACCCCCATCTTTTCCAGTGGAGCCACCTTGTCCAACAGTAGTGCCAGTAGCCTTACCAGTTTTAGCTCCATCTTGTCCAGTGGAACCGCCTTCAGCAGAAGCCCCACCCTGTTCTGTGGAATCACCTCCACCAGTACCAGCAAGAGTCTTGCCTACAGAAGGAGACTCACCTGGCCTTGTAGAACCACCTTCACCAGTACCCGCCGGAGCCTGGTCTTCAGCAGGAGTCTCACCTGGTCCTGTGGAACCACCTTCACCGGCATCACCTGTGATACCATCATCAGTTTCCTTCTTAGTTCCAGGAGGACTTCCATTATTATTTTGTGTGATACTACCTGTACCAGGTGTATTGGTTTTGGTGCCGGTCCCAATGCTGGTATCAGGTTTTGTCTCAGTTAAACTGGCAGGTTTAGTATTAGTGGTTGTTGTCTTGTCCTTGTTATCAGGAGATGAAGAGCTTCCATCTTTGTCATCTGTTGTACTTACACCAGCAGTGTTTCCGTCTGGCGTAATCTTGGTCGCTGTAAACAAATATACAAACTTTTTAAAAATAAATATAAATTGTAAAACTACATAAAATGTACAGGGTATTATAAAAAAAGTGGTCTTACGCTAACAAAGTCTGTCATTTCAACATGAGCCCCATGCCCTGTATGCACAATAAGCAAGTTAATACATATTCAGTTTCATAATTTTGAAATTGACTTGTTGTCTTAGATACAGTATTTCATCCATTTAATTTTGAAAATGTGAAAAGTAATTACATATTGGCAAAGGGATTCAGCTTGCAGATGGGATACAGAATAAGAAAGCAACTATTCACTCATCCAGCGTGTGGAATCCAATACAAATTAATTTGGTACACCCATCTGCTGAGAAAATAATTAGAAATTTGTTAAAAACTGAGCCGGCATTGTTAAACTAAAAAAAAAAAATGAAAACAAATGCATATTGACCTCTGCATGAAGGTGAAAGAATAAAGCCCAAGTGGTGTGTTCCAACCTGTAAAATAGTTCTTAATTAAAAAAATAGTTTGATTCATAATCATGTGATGACTATTTTATCTATTTTCTATACCTGCCAACTTTTTTTGCCGTCAATGCGTGAGACAATCTCCACCGTCTGTGGTGGGCCACATTTAGTAAAATTTAGATCAGACAAGGAAAAAAAAAAAAAAACAGATACAGATTTGCACTGCTTTGTGGGCGGTTTTTACCATATTTTGCACTATATTGTTTTATGCGCGAAAAAAACTGTTTGCATGACAGATTATGCGCGAGATTTCTTCTAATAATGCGCGAGAAAAAATTTCAAGGTGTGAGATGTTCAAAATATGCGTGAGAGTTGGCGCAAGTGTAATTTTCTTAGTCAGGCACTAGATAATTCCTAGACATAGACCTACCTACCTGATGATACTGAAGATGATGTGGTAGTTTGACCTCCAATATCAATCTGCCATAATAATATACAAGCTACTCGAAAGGGTGAATTTATTCCGCATACGTAGTCGTCTATGGAAGTTAGGCCGGCACTTTTCTGTACAGATTGAAGTATCTGATCCTCATTTTCCTTTTCAAATGGAAGTTTCACAAAATGTAAAACACGTAACGCATGTGTTAGTGTTCTGTCGTATGTTTGATTATTGCAGATTTGAGTTAGCTGGTATAAAAGCGTTGAACATACAGCCGCCACTTCCTTATTTTCATACGTACTGCAAGCATCCCTCAAGCTAGGCCTAGCATTCGAGAACCGTTCAGCTGCATCAGGCACCGATGACAGCAGGTCCTGTATCCCATTCGACCCGCATACCGTTGACCCTTCGATTTCAACCATATACTTTTGGATTTTATTTTCGTAATCCTCAGGTAGAGGACCTCCATTTACATTAAAAACTAAATATAAAATTAAACCTGCTATAATTATGTGTGCGTCCATTTTCAAAATATTAATTAGAAAACTGTAAAAACAGGGTTTTACACTTTACAGGTAAACGCATAAAATTATCCTATGTTGACGTGTGTATTTAGCGTGAGGGCGCACTCTTAGCTTTGGTTGCCAGAATTACCAGAATTTTTTTTTGCGAAAACCGCCCGATCCCACAAACGCTAGTGACTAAAAAATCCATTAAAAAGTAGTTTGTTTTCCCCTCACCCTCTGCCTACTACAAAGAAATCCCCCTCTCAAAATTTTCTTTTTTAATCAAAAAAATCTACCTTACAGTCAAGGCATTCAATGTAATTTTCAAGTTGTAAAAACGATGTGGGTAGTATTTTAATTTTTTTTAATTATTTTTTTTTTGCCTGAAGGATGTGTGGCTTGCCCGCTTGAAGAACCGGTTGATCCTATGTTCCCGTTGAGGTCTCCTTGATGTTACAAACATTTACATAATCGCATCAATTGGATATTATTATGTAGGCCTACCGGTAACCTTCAACGCAAATACCGTAAATTTTACAACAAATGGTCCGGGCCTATAAGCTGGTTGATTGCCGAAAACAATTGCTGCTGGAGCTTCGACCGTGATGTTAGGGTCCAGGAAGCCGCAAGCCCTGTGGGATTCGACCCGAGTTCAGGGGCTGATCCAGGATCCAGCAAAAAGAGGGGAAAAATGGGGGGGGGGGGGGGGGTGGTTGGCG
>JAOTQE010095380.1:3299-14337 GCA_025631205.1 Nesometra sesokonis
TGATAAAAACTATTGTACCAGTAGGTTGTTGTAGGTTGTTAAAAAGATAAATTTCAGGGAAGATGTAAATTCTCAAAAAGAAGTACAGGTATATAACCAGACTATGAAAGGATGTTGGACATATGAGTAATAATGATAAAAACTATTGTACCAGTAGGTTGTTGTAGGTTGTTAAAAAGATAAATTTCAGGGAAGATGTAAATTCTCAAACAGAAGTACAGGTATATAACTGAAAGAATTGGATTATTTCAATGGTGGAAAGATAGTACAACTTTTTTTGTGAGAAGAGTTGCACACCTTTCACAATGCACAGTGTACCTATTTGCAAAGAGCTCTATATGGCACCTTCCTAAAGCCTCAGATTTTCCAGCCAGTTTATATCGGATTAAATTTATGTTTTTTTTATTTTAAAGGTCTTCCAAACAGCAGTGGATTGATGTCACGTAAAGATATTATCTGTGATAATGATGCTGTAGTAGTTAGCAATCTGAAGCAGGCTGGATGTATTGTACTTGGCTCTACCAATACCTCAGAACTTTGCATGTGGTATGAGTCTGCTAACCATATCTATGGGCGTTCAAATAACCCTTATGACCTCAGAAGGAATGTTGGAGGAAGCTCAGGTTGGTTATATGAGTTTCAAAGATTCAAACACCTAAGGGATCCAAACCTAGATAAGGCATTCAAGACAAAGGGTCCTGGTCAAATGGCCCTCAAACAAGGAAACATAGCAAATTAGAAAAAAAACATGTATTTCAAAGGGTCTTGGTCAAGGTTTTCTCAGATGAGGATTCAAACTTAGAAATGGGGTAATATAGTATTCCAGAAAAGATCTCTCAGACAAGGAATCCAGATATTCCAGACAAATGTCCTGATCAAAATTCACTCTAAATCTCTCAGACAAGGATTCTAAAAAAATCCACACAAATGTCCTGGTCAAATTTCTCTCTAACAAAGGATCAACACTTAGAAATGGTAGGAAGGTATTCCAGAAAAAAGGACCCAGAACAAAGGTCTCAGTTGGGAAATTCAAACTTAGTACAGGGGGATGATGTATTCCCAGGGAACAGTTTAACTGTTCTCTGGTATTCCAGACAATGGTCCAGATCAAATTACTCTTACTGATGTGGGATCCAAACTTAAAAGTTCATCAAAATTTATTTAAAAGGATTCTACTCAAGGTTCTCTTCTAAACTTAGAAAACAGGTAGAAAGATATTCCAGACAAAGGATCATGTTTAAAATTGACTGACAAAGAAACCAAATTTAAAAAGTTGTTAAGGAGGTATTCCAGACAAAATATCATGCTCAACATTCAATGACAAGGATTCAAACTTGGAAAATAGAAAGAAGGTATTCCAGACAATGATCAATGTAAACATTATCTCACTGACAAGGAATCCAAACTTAGAAAATGCAGAAGTATGTATTCCAAAGGATTCTGGTCAAAGTTCTCTAAGACAAGGGATCTAAACTTAGAAAATAGGTAAATACAGTAGATTTTTCCACACAAAGGATCATATATTCAAATTGACTGACAATTTTATGATTTTAAACATGTTGCGACGTATAGTTTTTACGATGTTTGTATGTTGAACTTAATCACTGTTATTTGGTTTGAAACTTATTTTTAGTTGAGGACACTGATGTCAGTTTTAAAACTAGAGTGTTTCTCCATGATAAACAATGTTAATTGGCCTCAAGGGCACTTCTCTTAAATAAGTGATCCAAACTTAGAAAATGGAAAAGATTGTATTCCAGATCAGGGGTGCCAGGCTTGGTACAGCAAGAGACTCCCCAATAAAATCAGTAGAACCATGATTGGGGTGGATTTTCCGGAATTTGTAGAAATTATACCTCTAAATTCTCGGAAACAGCATTTCGTTCATTTTGTAGAACCCTTTATCCGATTCAGATCCATGGATTTGCAAAAGTGTAAGAGTTAGCGTACGTAATAGTACTAGTATTACTATAATATTTTAACAATGTTTGAGTATAATGTAAGCACATAAAATGTAATTATCTAATTTGGTGATTTAATATATTGTTTTTCACGTCATTTTTACTTTTAGGAGGAGAGGGTTGTATCATTGGGGGTGGTGGCTCTATCATTGGCGTCGGATCGGACATAGGAGGCAGTATCAGGATGCCATGTTTCTTCAATGGGATCTTTGGGCATAAACCCTCCCCTGGTATTGTATCAAATGCAGGACAGTTTCCTGTTGCGAGAGACAACAGATTAGAACTTTTGGGAACAGGACCTTTGTGTCGGTATGCTGAAGACCTTGAACCAATGCTACGTATTATGGCAGGTGAAGAGAACGTTAAAGAACTAAACTTGGGAAAGGCAGTTAACATTAAGAAACTGCGTTTCTTCAGCATTGATGATGGTGGAGAAGAATACTTGGTGTCTCGGCTTGACCCTCAACTTAGGAAAGCGCAAGAAAATGTAAGATGTTTGACAGAAATATATCAATTACTGAAATATTTGTCGTACTTTGTAAGGATTGATAGTGATTAAAAGTTATAATGATTATATGATATTGTTTATCATAAATTGATAGCACAAATATGCTTCGAAAATTACAATTTGCTAAGTTTTTTTGTTGTTAAATACCACATGTAGACACGCATTTTAAATTGGTTTATATTAATTTTAACATGCCTTTCCTGTTGGTGTAATTCAGTTAGCACATGTTTTTTTTCTGTTCAAATATGGATTACGTCTTATGACGTAATCGGTGGCCATTACTGTGCACATTGTTCGCACACGATATGCGCGTGTAGTGAGAATTGTACGCGTGCATTCTAGGGATGTCGTATGACATTATAAGACGTCAGAGCAGCTTAACCTTTTGTATTTTTTAATTTTCGCCCAGTATTTGAAATGGCAATAAAAAACAATGTTTAAAATTATTACTAATTCATTTATATAAATGGTGGATTTATAATACATAATTTTATTATCCATAACTTGCTTACAACATGTTCTAAAATCCAAATACTATGCCATATGATCTGTAAGTAAAATTATATTTTCAAATGTTGCTAGAAAATTATAAATTGTACTAGGCCTATTCCTGTTTAAATATGTGAATTAATGTGCTTAAATTTTCTTTTCTTGAAGGTCATTATCTATCTTGAAAGTGAATATGGAGTTGAAGTTAACAGAATAAATCCGCATAGATTCAAATACTCTACTGGACTCTGGTCTGCCAAAATGTTAACATCTGACACAGAATCGTTTAACTCATTAATGAGTGCTGATGGAGCTGTTATCCCCTCTATCGAGTTGATCAAATCTATTTTTAGAATGTCTCATCACACCCTTCCAGCCCTGTTGCTTGCACTGTTTGAAAACATGCATAAATTATCACCAGAAAAAACTGCAAGACTTGAACGGTCTTGTGAAAAGCTCAAAGACGAAATCTCCAATATATTGGGCGATGATGGCATTCTACTCTACCCGTCTCATCCTAAATTAGCCCAGTATCATAATGCTCCACTTCTGACACCCATGAACTTCTCCCACACAGCTATTTTTAATGCTCTGGGCTTGCCGGTAACCCAGGTACCGTTGGGGCTGAGTTCAGAGGGTCTACCACTGGGTGTTCAGGTTGTGGCTAACAGGAATCAAGATCATTTAACGATAGCAGTTGCAAGACAACTAGAGAAAGAATTTGGTGGTTGGGTAAATCCCAACGCTAAAGAGTCTGATTAAATTACAGTAGTTCTGTTATGTTTATTTTTAAATGTGTATTCCCACTTGAAAAAGACCAAAAATCATCAACATTAACTTCACAATGAACTTGTTCATATTAAAGGAACATCGAAGTTAGGAAATTAGGAATAGAAATTAGTATTTTTAAATACAGTACATTTTCTTTATTTATTTACTTTTTTGCGCTGGAAAATAGCGAAATAGACTACCAGCCTTTTGATGTTTTTACACTAATTTCAGCGTTTCACGTCGCCAAAATTAGATATTTTTAAATACCGTTATTTAAGGCTTCTTCGATCTAATTTTGCTTTAAACCTTTGAACTGAAGGAGTTAATACTACTTTGCAATCAGTCGCGGATCCAAGGGGTAAAAAAAAACCACCTCCCCTCCAGCCTTTTGGACTTGGACGAATATTATTTGTACTTAAAAAAACTCATTGTTTGCAGTAAATTATCTGTGATAATTGCCTCTCAGAAACCCCGGAAACAAACTTCTTTGAAAATTTACCTAACGAGGACCTTAGACCCCTAGAATCAACACGAGATTGTGCACCGGCCCCCTCTATCCAGCTCTGCTGCATACGCCCCTGAGGATGGAGAGAATCCCATTTAATATTAATTACTGCATCTGACAGATTTAGCAAGTTTCTTAGATCCGCATTCACATTTTTAAGGTGATTAAGAAATTTGTACACTTCAATAAAATCACGGATCCTTCTGTTAACAAGTGGTAATAACTGTAGAGGTTCAGTCGTTGGGTTATTTTAAATCATGCATCTCTCAAGCACAGCATTTTTTTTAAAAGTTGGATTGCCGGTTTTTTTTTCGAGACAAAGCCTATTGGGTTTGTCGAGCTTTTGGCTTATACTATGCCCAGATTATCAAATTTTCTTTGAAAAAAACTTTTATAAACCCATATATGGTAAGGAGTAGTCGCATGTAAGGACATATCAATGTATTGTCATGGTGTGATGTCATGAACAGAGGCGGCGAAACGTTTTTGGATCAGGGGGACGAGGTAAAATTTTGCTCAGGTACCCCAGTCCGATTAGTATTTGATAAGCAAAAAAAGGTTATTGCCTATAAATTTGTGGTATCCTGGTCCCTGAAGGTGGTTTTCATGCTGTTTTTATTGCTTTAGACCTCTGAAGGGAGGTGATTTACCAACAGGCCCGTACGCTGGGGATTCGTGGGAACCCCATTCATTTTCGAGGTCCCCTAAGATGGAAAAAAATTGGCAATACACGGAGCAATTGTTTATTAATGTACATTTATACATGCACTCTAATTCAAGCTTGAAACCAAACAATTGTGCCTTGTACCTATAACGCATTGAACATTTTCTTTTTGAAATAGATATAACCTGTTTTGGATTACTAATTTTGGAATTAAGATCTATATTTTCTTTTTGAAATAGATATCACCTGTTTTGGATTACTAATTTTGTTTATTTTATCATTTATTTTGAACAATTAATTTAGGTGCTTCAAAGAGTGTACTAATTTTCCAGGCCCTATGCGGACGCTGGACCCACGCCTCAGTGTCATTTGTTTTCCGATAAAACTCTCAGGATCTAAGTTCCTTAGATCCGAATTCACCTTTTTAAGGTGATTAAGAAGTTTGTACACTTCAATAAAATCACGGATCCTTCTTTTCAGGAAAAGAAGCCCACAACCCAGCGTAGGCCTACTGGCCTGCCATATCAAAGTTTTTTAGTCTGGACTGCGCTGCTACACAGCATCACACATCCATATATTATCATTGTTTTTCCCCTATAAAACAGACCATCAGATACAACAGAGAGGAAATGCACAAATTTAGGTTGTTAAACAATTGCTCTGTGTATTGTGTATTTTCCCAGTTTTGGCCTCAAGAAGGAGGGGAGGGGGTACTTCCGTTCCGGCCCCTTCCCAGCGTACGGGCTTGATATAGGCCTATTTCAAAGCGGTAATCCGCTATATATGTTTTTTAATTAAAAAGTGTTATTAGCTTAGCTTCTACTAGACCTACCTTTTAATAGTTAAAGATAGACCTATTCAATTTTAAATATTTACGATTGATTCAATGTTCTCCTTTCGGATCGTTAGCTGTATTGGTGAGAATTTTATTTTTATTTATTTTATTTGAACAATATTTAATAAAGGTGGCCCATCCAGCCAAAGCTGATCATTAGGGACCCTCAGAATCTAATGGACCTTAATTTAGCCAGACATAGACCTATGTAAAAAAAATCCATCCCTGATTTAGCGGTAGATTATCGGGTACCGGATACCGTAATTACATCATCTGTCATTATGTTAATGGTTAATGACGTCATTACTACATCATAGAGAAAGAATGATCTAGATTATCAAGTCACATCATAGCTTGTCATAGTATTATCTCTAGATAAGCCAATGTAACGAATTCCAAAGGTTAACTACTGTAGTTGGAACATGTTTTGAAATTTAGAAGACTATGCACCCGGTAGCGATTTAATTTTTAGGTCCGAGCGAAGCGGACCTTAAAACCTCACTCATGTTCTTGTTGGAGTTGTTGCGACCTAACAAAACGTTCATCGCCCTTTTTTAAGTTATACCCCAGTGTGTCCCCTAGGCCCACAAAAAAAAATGCTTTTTATCAAGTAGTGTACAAACGGTTAATTCCATCAAGCGTTTGAGTGGTTCGGCGGTTAATACATCGTATAACGTAACCGTTCTACAAAAGCGAAGTTTTGGTTCGAGTCCCACCACAGTAGTGTCTGGCAATTTTGCTTTGTTTTTTTTTTAATCTACTAAAAACATTACGTTAAATTCATGTGACCTGGCCTACTGGTGCTAGAGTAATTAATAATGGAAGAATGCGTTTACTCCCCGAAATCTCGGTGGAATCACAGACCTGGTGAGCGACTGCTCTTGTTGTTTAAGTTTGGGAATAAATATAAATCGTTCTGGTTGGCTAACAATGAGATGCCGTCATCGTGTTCAGAGTTCCTTCCCACTGCTGTGTTTAAAATTCCGTCGTTACTCGCGATAACTTTTGATTTGGAAATTGAATGTAATTATTATTTTGTTTTAAGACGTACCACCTTAACTTTCAAATTCCACAGATCTATTTTAAACTCTAAGTTAAAAACATCTGTTTAAGGACAAATTGTATTAATCAGTCGTGTTCGTTGTGTAAGCGCATTTGATTTTAACTTGGGCATAGGCTTTGATTATTATTATTATTATTATTATTATTTATTATTATTAATATCATTATTATTATTATTGATATTATTATTGTTATTGGTATTGTTGTTGTTATTGTTATTATTATTATTATTATTATTGTAGTTATTGTTATTGTTATTATTGTTGTTATTATTGTTATTATTATTGTTATTATTATTATTATTGTTATTGTTATTGTTATTTTTGTTATTATTATTATTATTGTTGCTGTTATTGTTATTATTTGCAAACACAAAAAAAAATAGATAGCCCTAAATGCTAACCACCTGTCCACAGTTTGAAGAAAATTAATAACAGCCATCAATTAAATTTTCACCTACAAAAGAATTAGGCTTTGTTCTTTCTTCTTCATAAAGATGAATACCGATTTTGAAAAGTTTTTTTCAGTCAAACAATCGCAGCCGGGTGGTTAGCCTTTTTTTTTCAATTTATAACCCGGCGGACGATAGCGTTTGTATAACCAGGGAGCTGTTACCCTGAAATAACCATTGAAACTTGCGGACGGGTGAATAGTCACTCACTCTGAAAGTGAGGTTAACCAACTTCGTGTTCCACATGACAATTAAAATTCTGTTGTTGGAGTTCATGGAAGAAAATGTGTCATGCAAGTGTATTTGCAAATAAGTGATATGAAAAGAATGAACAATGAAATGTCACTGTTCACTGAAATATACCTTGTATTTATAAGTTTAGTTGATGACTGATACTGGGGATTTTGTTAAACTTTAACCATGACTGTTTTTAATATTAAATTTTTATGTAATTTATAAGAATACTGTAATACACATTTCTAGAAGTTTGTTTTAATATTTAAATTAAAATGCTGTAAAGAAATTAGATTATTTAAGATTGTGCAATCGTATTTTTAACAAATGGTTTTAAATATATGTACCGTAGCCGTGATATCGGTAATTAATTATGTTATAATACAGTTTAAGAATCCAAAAAGTAAATAATTGAGAATAGATGCCTATAGGTAATCAATTTGAAATCAAATACAGTCGACCTTCTCATTTACACACATGTAAAGAAAGTTCGTAAATGAGAAGGTTCATGAAAACTGGTCAAATAAGGCATCCAAATCATTGTGTTTATTTTGTTCTATTAGTTGTTGAAACATGTTGTTTAAATAAACTGTGAGGAAACAAATAGGAAAAACAAAGAAATAACAATGACAAATTATCATTTGTCATTATTTTAATGACGTCATTGATTGAATAATGTTTGTAAAATAGGTTTATAATTGAGAAGTTCAAGTGACCCGAAAGGTCCACTAATCAACTGTCGACTGTATTGCGCTGACAGCGAATTATTTGTTACCTCGGCCTATGTATTTCTATGCATGTGTTATGTATCATAGACAAGACTGAGCAACTTATCTTTTAGTTAATTTAACATAGTTGATCTTTTTTTTTTGCTAAAATACCCAAATACCATACCTATTGTCATTATCGATTGTAGTCGTCAGAGAATGATGCAAGTCTCATGAAAGTACCGTGGTGTATTGTAATTCATAATAAATGAATACATTCCTAAAAATACAAGAGTTTTCTGCCATTATTATTTTGCGTATGGATTCCGTATATACATGACTTTTGCCTGATTTTTAGTAGTCGGACAGACCAGCAAAATCCGACACAAGCGATTTTGTTTTAAAATATACACATTCATTATTACTTTATAAACAAACTGAATGTATAAACCATTTAATAACATACAGTATACGCCTACACTAATACTAAACAACAACCATCACCAAAAAAAGGAACCGGAATCAATGACTTACCACCAAACATTTAATTATCGCTTCCTGGTACGCTCTATCGGGTATTACAGTATTTGCTCTGATCCTTGTTCTTCAATAATTGGCAGAAAATGAAAGAATATACAGTACCAAATAACAATATAACGGACTCTATATAAAAGGGGGGATTTCCAAGATAATGCTATAAATAGACACATAGGCCTAACACTTCAACAGACACGGTGGAGTCATGGCGATAGACCATGGAAAAACCATGGCACTTTAAATAGGTGTACGAAAAAAACCTTCGCAAAGATTGGTATATTTGTCCGTCTGTCACACGTTTAAAATAGATACTGCATTGGAAACTGTAATCCCAAGTAAGAGATGCCGACAGAAACACAAACGTATAGCCTAATAAAAATAGTACATAAAACAAGAGATGGACAAATAGCACGCACAGTTATTTAAAAATTTACGGCTTGTATGCAATGAATATCAAACAGTAGCATAGAAATGGTAAAATAAAAAGGCCTGTAACAAATACATTACGTGAATTGAAATAAAATATATTATTTTTTGTTTTTCTTTTTGGTTTTCGTACTTTTCGCAACAAATAGTATAGACCTACATGTTTATATTTTCCAAAAATTATGTCATCCATCTTTCTATTATTTTATAAGGAGTCGTTTTTTCTAAAATCACATGTTAAGAACGTTAAGAACACTAGACCAGTCAGTATTGTTTAACACAAAATCCACTATAAATGTTTCCGAGCAAGGCATATTAGTGAGGTGAACTAACCGATTACACATTGTGACATTTACTGATATTAATTTTTTAATGCACTTTGTGACAATACTGTGCAACTAAAATATTTTATCACTATGTGATCACTATGACTCTGGTATGATCTGATAAGGTACAATGAAGTAGAGCAACACGTGTTATATTGTCAAATTTGATAACAGATATTTTTTTATGAATCATCCAACTATGTTTTACTTTAATTTATTTGTGACGTACCAGGGAACAGGTTCGCACTCTGTCAGTTTTCGCCACAACCGAAATTTCCATCGCCTTCCATTCCCTGAACAGCTTTACCTCTCGTTTAACACTCTGCCTCACTCATTCTCACTCGTTCTGTCACTTGATATTGTTCCGTACCATATAAATAACTTTAATAATATATAAAAATATAAAATAACTCTAAAAATGTTGATACTGTAATAATTAGTGTTGTTCTTAAGGTACGGTACTTATTATATCGGTTATTGCCCCTTAATGGCATTTGTATGGAAATTTTGAATTAAATATGCACACATTTACTTTTCTTCAACGCTCATTTAAATGTGTCAACTCGTCAGTGATACTGTGTGTGGCAATTTACGTTGCGCGATTTGAATTTGCACCCACACGCGATTAACATCAATCTTTTTTTTTGAAAAACTAACATAAGCTGCTAATATTTTAAATCAAAATAATTAAATAAATCGTTTGTTTAATAGATGCATTTTAATGCGCGTTATTTAAAAAATGAAACGGTCCGGAATGTGTTAACCAAGCGTAGAATTCCCATATTGATATCGGCATATTTTTTCTAGTATTTTTACTATTTTTAAAATACTAGGCCTACTACATGGTTCATTGAATAAACTAGAGGCTGAGCTCGCTTCGCTCGCTCACCTTCTAGTCGGTAAACGTCGCGACATTCCTTATTTTCAACCCCTTCACGCAAAATTCCAATGAAACAATTTTTGGAAAACAATTAAGTAGGCCTATAGTTTTGCCGCGAACATTTCTCTTAACGCCACAAAAAGTTTGTACAGCGGTACTGCTTTTCAATCACCGATGTTATATTTTTTTTCTCTCATGGTAACATAGAGAATGGTACGGTATAATTTAGTTCGTTAGGCCTATACTAAAACCTCCTACTGTTGACCATAAAACAGGTTAAAGATAAATGACATGCTATACCTCGACCTGGGAATTAGGAATGAGCCACCGAAAGGACACACGGCGCTGTTACAGTGTCAGCGTTACGGAAGGGGTTTGTGGGGGTTGGTTTCAGGGGACTTGCAGCTCCCGTCGGCGGTGGCCTCACCCCGTCGGGGAGAGATTTACGATTTCGTCGGGGCTGTGTAGGTCCAGTCAAGCCCCAGCATACCAAACGGACGTAAAAGGCACACAAAATACGGCAAATAAGGTATTTTTCTTGCTTGTCAAATTGAAAACCGAGAACTTGCCCTATCTGCCGGGGTACCCTTCCTGTCGGGGAATTGCCCTGCCGTCGGGGAATTCCTGGCGCCCACACTGTGCTGTTATTATTTTGATTTTTCAAATGGCACTTTGATGTAGG
>JAOTQE010095391.1:0-14336 GCA_025631205.1 Nesometra sesokonis
TTAAAATTTTTGAATGAATATCATCTGGGCCGGGTGACTTACAAATATCAAGAGCATTTAAATATTTAGTTATTTCGAAAGCCGAAAAATTAACATAATCTAAAGACTTTCCATCAAACTTCTGCTTTAAAGGTTATTCACTTGGCAGTGCGCCTGGTGAAAAATAGAGACTATCAGTTTAAAAAAACACTTCTTGACAATACTCACTATGCGAAACTGTAATTATAAAAAAACTAGGACTAATAAAAAAAGTTATTTACGCAATATAGGTTATATTATAAATCGGTTGACACAAGGTAGAAGAAATAACTACTAACTCTAAGGCGTAGGCCTAGGCCTATAGTTTTGAAGCAACTTATTAGTCTCCGAAAAGACCATGCATCCAAAATTTTATGTTTGTTATATGTCTTCTGTTGTATTGGTATTAGTAGTTGGTAAGTTTAATAAAGGAGTCAGGCTCATGAGATATATCATAGGTATTGTTTATTTTCTTTGAATGTATTATAACGGAAGGCAGTGGAATAACACCATCACCAAACTTTATGCTACTTTTTGAATGGAATAATCAAACCTTGACCCCTAACTGGCTATCACTATTGACTCGGACTGTTATATTAAGACGGCATATATGCCAATTTATTTTGCCACAAATGCGTGAGACATTCTGCCGATGCTGGGTCATATTTTCACCGATTTCGATCTGGTCATTTGCCCAATTTTTGGTCATTTTCATTCTCTGCTTTAGGCTACTTTTACAATATTTTGCTTTAATATTGTCTCATGTATGAGAAAAACTATTTGAAACTGTCTATGCAATAATGATTGTTCTTATGCATGAAAACAAATTAACTATGTGTGAGATGTCCAAATTAGGTCCCAATGTGTGAGACTTGCCCATTATGCATGAGAGTTGGTAGGTATAAGGGGATGTTTCAAGTGAGAAAAAAATAATGTTTTTTAACGGTTGTGAAAAAGCATGTTTTTTCTCCACTAGAAATGGGTCTAAAAAAAAGCGTGGTTAGAAATGCGTTCAAAATACCTGTGTTTTAACCCTCATTTGTTATAGGGATGGCATTAAAAAAACATGTGTTTTGTGGTACACTTTTTATCTGCAATACCGTTCAGTCATGACTGGTCACTGACATGAATTAACATTTTGTTAACAAATTCTTCTGTAGTTCGGGCCTGTAACAATTCTATATGAAATGTAGATAGACGAAATAGCAAAGTTGAGGAAAGAAAATGTATGGATACCGTTATAATATTAGAGCATCACAGAAGAGGTTTTCATGAATTAGGTGTATTATTTATTTACAACCAAACAACAAAAAATCCAGAATCTTCATGTCAATTACGATGGCGAAGAACAACAGCTGGTTGAAACGGGAGAGAATAACCCCCCTGGTCGATGGGCCCTCATGCTTTATACGATCGGCAGGGGGGAGACAAATTGTGACAAATTGAGGTATGTATAACAGGATAAGGTAAATCTCAACTTCCATCAGGGATTGTAAAATACATGCTCTGCCTGCCACACTGCTCTCGTTTACAGTGTTTAAGTCGCTACACATTTTCACTAGAAATGCGTTTCAAAGGAGTTTAACCATGTTTAAAAGCACATTGTTTGGCGTTATTCACTAGAAGCATGCCCTAAGACAGACTATATCATGCTTATGCAGTGTAACAAGATTCTGACACATTATGACATCAAGCATAGTAGCCTAGTCTAATAAATACAAACGAGATAAACAAAAAAACATGTTTTCAAACAAAATAATAACATCAGATAGCCTGCAAAACGTTACAATATTTATATGAACATTATTGTTGATAAAGTTTAGCATAGAATGACGCATGATATTTTTAATGATTAAAATATTTGTTACCTATTTAGAAGCCAAGTATGCTTTGGTGTGATGTCTGCCGCACAAATGCAACAACAGGCTCATGTACATGTTGTCAGCAAAGGGTTATATCAACAGGACTCCCATACACCTGTACCTTATGGTGTACTTGATCATAGGATGGTAAGCTTTTAACTTTATTAAATTGGGTTATTGCAAATGTTCTCTCACCTGTCGGCCTAGAAATTAATGTTTTTAGCCACTAGCAGCCTATTACTAAAATTTGCTAGAAATGTACTGTAACTAGCAAAATGAGTTAACCTTGAAGAACTAGTATGTAATTGATATCAATCCATGTCATAAAATATTGTTTTTGAAAATAAAAATTGTATATTTTTTTTAGTGTTGTTTAATATATATTCAGGCCTGAGCAAACCCACTTGCCCGACGCCCGGGACAAGTGTTTTTTACAATCGAGCAACTAAATTTATGAGACTCATTTGTCCGTGGACAAGTATTACAGTACATTGTAGAATAGCAAAACTTTGATGTACTAGTGTATTTATTTCATAAGTGTAAATTTAGTTCTATTTTTAGGTATTGCGCAAAAGCGGGACAAGTAATTATTTTTCAGACAAGGGAATTTTCCAAAGGTACTTGCCCTGGGGCAAAATAAAATTTTCTCACCCCTGTGTATCACAAAGAAGTACATAAAATAAGGGTAAAATATAAGGAAATTATTGATAAAAATTCATCCATGTTGTTGAAAAAGGAATTTATGTCTATTCTTGCAACATTCACTGTAATCATTGACAAAATATAAAAATTGATTATACTTTAATGTAAATTTCTATTTTGTAACATGTTTTTTCAATATTTAACATGGACATCTCTGGAATTTATAGCTAATGTTATCAGACATTCACAGTTTGCTCTTGCTACCTCGACTTAGAATGAAAGTAGAAATGTGTTGAACACACTATGAAATTTTAAATGCAAGTAGGCATAATTGATGATTCCTTGGTCTTACAATATTCACTGGGTACATTAATGGATGAATTCACAACAAATTTTGTACACTGAGGATGGTCCAATTGTCTTCGTCAAATTAGTTTAAAGTTGCATTACTGTATATTTAATTTCTACCATTAGTATATTAGTTGTATTTGTCTGTTATATTTTAATTTTATTTGTAATTTTAATTTTAGTTGCACCACTAAAGACAAATCAAAGTGAATACCAATACGAAAAAAAAGCTGAAACTGAAACTAATTTATTTAAAGTTACCATTTTTAAAGAACCTGGCCTATGACCTACACAATTCGTGAGTGATCAATTGTCGACTAGACTTGATTCACTACAAGGTGCAATATTATGCAATATAAAATAAAATTGCACATTGATACTCTTTATGACCAGCACCACTATCATCAAGCATCCGATTCAACATCACCACTTTTGCCATCTAAAATAAACTGTAATTATCAGTGTACAAGATATCAAATTCATTATCATAATTATCTTTATCCTCAAAATAATACTGAAAACCTTCAGTTTAAGTAAGAAAGTATAATACATGTTCCAAGCAATGAAATACACGGCATCGTGAAAGGATTCAATATTTTGAAATAAATTATGTCATCAGGAATGTGATTCAATTTCTCATCATAATTATGTCATGACTGAAAATGTTCATCTGGTTTGAAGATACGATAATTTCTATTCATTCTTTATGGTAAAATATTGAATCCTGTCACGATGACGTGTATCTCATTGCTTGGAGTATGTATTATACTTTCTTACTTGAAGTTATTATTGGACTTTTCGGATCTTCAGTTTTAGCATTTAAATAAAATTACTCTTTCTGTTTTTTACACTCTGCTGTTGATGCAATGAAATAAAATACTGTATTATTCTGTGACATGGCATATTTTTTTTATTACAGGGAACAAGTGAGAAAAACAATGAATGTTTAACATGTTTGAAGCCCCTTGCTGATTGTATTGGTCACTATGGTTACATCGATCTTGAGCTTCCTGTTTTTCATATTGGATTTTTTCGCTCAATAATATCAATTCTGCAAGTCATCTGCAAGGTACAATTTTTAGTTATTAATCATTTGTTTTATAGGCTCTCCTTATTAACAGAAATAAAAGGAGAGTGTGTGGCTGTGATGTTATGGTTCAATGACAAACATAAAATAGTGGTAATATCAATTCAATTTTATAGTGTTTGTAAAATTGTTTGTTTTGAAACATGAATCGCATACTCAGCATGAAATTTAAAAGAATGAGCGATAGTCATTTCTAAAACAAAAGTAAAATTCAGTTTTAATTTAATGCCCAATTTTGATCATAGATAATGCTGTGAAATATGGTTTTCTTTACTAAAATTGAAGATAAATACAGTAATAATAAACATGTCAATACCAACTGGTTTTTAACATAAAGAATGAATAGAAATTATTGTATCATCAGAATAAAGATCATCAAAGCTTGATAACATACAAATGAAATATCATTATATTACACATTCAAACAATGTATCTATAGTCTACTAAATTGTCAGCAATAATAAGCTTAGAATGCAAAAAACTACATCTCTGTTCAATGAAAATCAAATATAGCACAGAGAGACTGCAAACCTCCGCCCAGCAACCGAATTATGGAGAATGCAAAAATTTCTGTACACGTTCCTTTTTTTGGGTATTTTAGACTAAAAGACAGGAGTGTTAACCACCAAGGTACAGTGTCGATTTTCTTTTGTACAATGAAGATAACCACAAAAACATCAAGGTATTGTCCCTTTTTACAGTTCGTTTAAAGGTGGATTCAAACTCGGGAACTTTAGATTGGAAGGTAAGCGTGTTTACCAGAAAGCTACTCTACAACAGCGTTTGGTTGCCATTCTACCGCGATCTGCCCAATTACTTCTATGAAAAATCTGTGTAGCATGAAGCCTCCTATAGGTTGTACACTGGACACTGTGGAGGCCTCCACAGGTGCATGTGACCTCAGATCTTCACCAGATTTTAATCAATTATTCCTTGCGTCGTTTCCAATCTTCGTCAGAATTTGTCAATTACTTTTTAAGTTATGCTGTGAAGAGGCAAACACACAAATACACACACAAATACATGCACCAACATGACTTTAAGGTCGTGAGTCTTGAGTTCGCCGTCAAAAAAGGTGGCGGCGTCACACATTTCCAAATTTTTCAAATTAAAATTAACATAACTCAACAACTACAGAGTGTAAACCAGTAAGTCTGGTATCATTTTGAAGCTAATTTAATGGGCTACAAATCCTGAATGTTTTAGATCTGTAGGATATGCCATTATTTAATGGCATGTATTTATCTACGGGTAGTCAAGGGTGGCGGAGGTGGATGAGTATGAGGTGGATGAGCACCCTGTGTTAAATAATAGGAAAACTGCTCATTTTTGGAATGAACGTTTTAATTTTTTAATAACTTTTGCAATTGGTAAGCTATCCAGTTCATTTTTGTGGTATTTTAAAGGTTATTTAATAGACTTTATGTTGTGGCTGAAATATATTAAATCAAAGACAAGATGAATATATAAGTAATTATTTAATGAGTACTCCATCCAAAATTTGAAAAAAAAGTAAGAAAAAAATTAACCGACAGAGAATGTAAAGTTTATTTTTGGATCATGGAAGCTGAATAAGCTATGTAACAGTTTGTTTTAAATAATAGAACCAATATAATTTAAATATCACAACCAAATACAACAATAAACTGTTTATTTGTGGCCAAATTTCTCACTAAATAAGTACCTGTATATATTATATGTAGTGATAATGGTTTTGTCAAGCTAAGAGCTTATTCTTAAACTAAACAGTAATTATTAAATGAGTACTCCATCCAAAATTTGAAAAAAAAGTAAGAAAAAAATTAACCGACAGAGAATGTAAAGTTTATTTTTGGATCATGGAAGCTGAATAAGCTATGTAACAGTTTGTTTTAAATAATAGAACCAATATAATTTAAATATCACAACCAAATACAACAATAAACTGTTTATTTGTGGCCAAATTTCTCCCTAAATAAGTACCTGTATATATTATATGTAGTGATAATGGTTTTGCCAAGCTAAGAGCTTATTCTTAAACTAAACATTATTTATGAAGGGTACTGTAACATCAGTAATAGTGGGTGATTTACCTTTCAAGATCAAGCATTTTAATTGCAAAATCTGTGACAAGGAATTTATTACAATTTTAATTTTATTCATTACAGTATATTATGTGGGAATTAACATAATAAAAAAAAAAATGTGATCTTTTTTTTGTTGCATCGCGATGATCATTAGGACATATTCTGATCAATATAATAAACTTATTGGAACAATTTAAATATCATTTTATAATCAGAAATATAACATTGTCTATTAATGTGATATCTTTCAATTAACTAACAGTTTTGTGACATTAATTGTTCTTTTCATGTGTATCCAATTTGTTTCCAGAAATTCTTTGTCCTCGACATATAATTACACATTTCATGGTGCATTCTACGTAGTTTTATATTATTATTTTGTAGTGAAGTAATATATCAATGGAAAGCTAGTGACCTGAACTATCCAGAAATTATATTAACAACAATATTTGAACAATATTTATATATTTATACCACTTTATAATTGACACCCAATTTGATGCGGTTTTTTTTTAAATTTTTTTCAAACAAAAGTTTGTCCGTTTATTTGCACATGATAACTGTTCTCACTAATGAAGTTATATATTGATAGAAAGCCCAAGATGTCAACAATTAAAAAATGCATTTACATTGTTGTAGGGGTTGACCGATAAAAAAATACATGGTTATAAGCTGACCATATCAAACCTTAAACTTTTTTGTCACCTTTTGAGAAATAACTCTTTACACATGTGCTATATGATTATTCTAACTGCATTTCTGGATTCCCTGATTCTAGAGCTTTCCAAATATGTATACTTTTAGTGTGGTATGGTGTGTAGTTTTTGAGTTGTGATCATTTTAATACAAGTGAGTACGTTGTGACTAAAAATTTGGAGTGTGACGCAAATTCGGCGAACTTTTGACGCATGACCTAAGATAAAAAAGACGGAAAATTAGAAAAATAACCTCTTTTTAAGTTTGTTGAAATTTTGCACTTGGTACCTGCTTGGAGCGGCATTTGTATCGCATATTGGTCTCAATAATTTAGCAGTTATACTACTGGAAACTTAGTTGGGGGTGTTATTAGCGAAAGTACAAGTACAATTCCCGTCAAATTCCCTGCCATGCGGGCATGCTTACCTATTCCCACATGTAAAATTCCCAGTAATTTTCAGACTGGTTATATCCCCAGGTGAAAATTAAAAATTTTCTCGTTATGCGGGAACACAATAATGTGAACATCCCCGACTCAGTCCCAGCAAAATGCCCCATTATGGCCCGGGTCCCAGAGAGCACGGATTACTTTTGACAGGTGCATTTAGTAGTGAAGATTAATAGAGTGATATTTTACAATATTTGTTTTGTGTGAAAGTAGTTTGCTAGGATAAGTTATTGAAACTGAGGTTGTGCTGGCCAACAAAGTTATTATAAGTTGTTAAGTCTGTACTTTAATCGGCGGTATCATAAACAAGTAAGGAGACAGAGTGTGTGTTCTAAGACTAATGTTATCATTAAGGGAGAATGTGTGGAGCCACTGAGCTAAAAGACAATAGGGACGTCAAATGTTAGGAGGAGATCAGTGTTATTTGTAAGCATTACTGTACGCCTATGTTTTTTTTGGAGCTCAATGCGTGAGATAATCGCCCACACATATCACATACCCCAGTCTGCTTTAACAAGCAATTATTTTATTTTGCTTTTTTAAACCTTGTTTTTAGCACATTATTCATGGCTTTTCATGCAAAACACCCATGTTCTAAAAATTTTGATGCACTGTTTTAACCTTTGGGGTTTTTGAGTGGTCCAATATTTTTTTCTTTCAATTTTTTCATGCATGAGAAAATGCGATGTTTGCATGATACGTCAAAAATTGGGCCATATGTCAGTTGTATGGCCAAGCGATGAAAGCAGAGGAACCCTCGACCACAGAAGAAACAACTGCACCAGTTTAACGCCGAATCATACCATGGTTCTGGTGGTAGAACAAGTCTTCTTGCCTAAGGACTATATACCATAGGCCCAGTGTGCAAAAGAGCTCATGTGCACTATAAAGAACACAGAACATATTTCGAGAAGAGTACCTCAGTGTTATAATCCATACATGACCCCTGTCTTGGACAGAAGGATGTGCGCTAATGTTGTAGCTGCAAAGGACATGACATGACCCTTAGGGAAGAAGTTAGTTAATGAATAATAACATCTGTTCCCTCTGCATCTTTGGTGAATTTCGAATTGGTGCAATATAAATGTCTGACCATTAACATTATTGGTGTCATTATATGTGAGAGGTAGCAGGTATATTACTGAAAAGTGTTAATATTTGTTGTAAATCAGTGTTTGCATTTTGACTTGCAAAAAAGTTGCTGAAAAATTAAAAGCATCAGAACAGTTTAGTCCTCTGAAAGCTTGTACCTGTATATTATAAATTTGGGGAAAAAATGCAGATTATTATGATACGGTTGGAAATCGCAAAATTTTACCCATGTGAAAATTACCACATTTACAGTGAATTAGAATGAATGATTTAAAGTGATTATGTTGCCTGCATGACATCTCATATTTTAGGTAGAAAATTTAAATTGTTATGGTAAACTTTGATGTTGGTGTCATGTGTTGGAGGTGAGAGGAGTAGACATCATGAAGACATAAGATTTAGAATTATAAAGAGGCATTAAATCAATTTTATTAATTTTGCTTTTACGAGACAGCGTCTCAAGTAGGTACTCTCTCGTATTTTATTTATTTTTGACGTCATGTCGAAAATCAGGAAAAAAATTAAAATTGAAAAAAAAATGAAATAAAGTGGGTGGAACCCCCACAAAAGACAAAAAAAGAGGCATTAAATCATGAATATCGTTCAGTGTTTATGGTGATAGACTGTGATAGACCGTCAAATATAAATGATCTTTATTTGGCCTATTGTAAGTGCCCTCTTTTTACAATGTTTCATATTTATTTACTTTTCTTTCTGCCTCTTATTGCTTTAGCTTTCCCATGCTACACGAACATTCATCTTCTTTTGATAATTTATCCCCTTCTTTTCGGTTAATCTGATTAAATCATTGTCACATACAATAGCAAGTTTTCTAAGGGTATGTTTCTGCTGATAATTGATTATAATTAATCATAGTTTCATGAGTGTCCTTTCATCTGCCTGCATTGCAACTTATTTTTTTCATTTTCCGAAATAGTGTTTTGTTGTACCTCAGAGATTCAAACGAGGTCCGGTGATGGTACCAGGAATTCTCAGAGAGCATGACAATTCTCCCGACGGGGAGGACACATCCTGACAGATAGGTCAAGTTTGAGGTTAGCGTGTTCCCTATTTTCAGTTTGACAAGCAAAAAAAAAACGTATTTGCCATATTTTGCATGCCTTTTTAGGCCATTTGGTATATTGGGGGCTCGACTAGACCTACGAAACCCCCGATGAAATCTTCAATTTCGTCCTCCCTGTTGGGGGTGGGAGAAGGCTCTGTCCCTCATAGCGCTGCACTGCCGTGGTCACACTGATAGTCATTAATTTTGTGTTGTTACTAAAAAGTGAACCACTATAATTGGATCCCTCAATTCATAGCATGTCTATAACCTGTATCCTATATTTTTTGGTTTTTTTTTTCTGGTCATGTTTTTTCTGGTCAGAAAATAATTGATTGTTTCAAAAACCAAAGCCTAAACCAAGTGTCATTATGAGGCTTAGGAATTTTGAGTGTTGTATGAAAGAAGCTAGTGTATAGACATATAGATATAGGTTTGAACTCAGAATCTCAGGATTTGAAGTTAACCACCAAGCTTCAATGCTGCCCCCAAGCGACAGCGACACTCCAGTATAGTCCGTCTGTCAGTCAACTACAGAATTCTAATATGATTTGTCAGTTGGTTTTAATCTGTATGCAAACACTTGTTAAAAAGAATTATAAATTTGTTTTTCTTTTAGTACAATTAAATGGGAAAAAAGATGCAGTGAAAATGGAAAAATTAGATAAATAAATGTGCGATATTCTTGTTTTGAAAATCTTGACTGATGAAGGTTCACACAGAGACTTTGCAACCCTCATACAAAGGAATATGGATAGGTGTACAATACCCAAAACAAACCCATTATCCTTTAGAAAAATTTGTGGGTTAAGCTACCCAAAAATAACCCATAGCATTTTGCAAAGGCATATATATAATCCTACCCCCAAAAACACCTTGCTATCATTTGCCTAGCTGTTGAAGTGGGACACCCCTAAAGGGTTACGGTGAAATTTGATACAAGATCTAGGCTGAGTGCCGCTATGCCCACATAATAACCACATTGTGTTTCTTTCTTTATTTCTTATAAATTCTTCATCGTGTTTTACTATAGCTTTCAGGTTATGATCATTGGTTTGTATTTCATGTTTGTTATCTGATACTTTAATTTGAATAGTTTGTGTTGTGACTTTTAAGGGTGACAATTCTATAATCAAACTTCAACCCATGTTTTTAAACTTGACTTATACCGCCTAATTGCATTCGAGTAGATCTTTTAAAAAAAGATTAAAGGTATTAAGATTCGAAATTATTGCCTAAAGGATTCCAGATTTAGATCATGTCCACAATTCATATTTATTTGTAACTGTAAATCAAGGCATTGCAAAGTTTACATATTGAAAATAACATCATTAAGTAGGCCCTTCTTTTAATGATACACAATGAATAAATCGAATTGTAATTTTGAGAAACACTCTTGAACATTACAATAGTTTTTTAACAGTGTAATATGCATTACAAAACTTTTTAGTGATGTTATCAACTGTCTGATATCAACTCACTCCAATGATGTCAATTTATTTTGCCTTTTCTACTAATACAGTTGACCTTCTCATTTACACACCCCTTGGGCTGGAAGGTGTTCGTAAATGAGAAAGTTCGTAAATAAGAAGGTTCATGAAAACTGGTCAAGTAAGGCCTCCAAAACACTTATTTGTGTTTGTTTTGTGCTCTTGGTTGTTAAACAAAGTTGTTTAAATGATCTAGGAGGAATAAAATATGGAAAACAAACAAAAAATATCTAAGATAAATTATTGAATAATTATATCAGTGGCCATTATCATTGACTGAATAGTGTTTGTAAAATAGAAGGTTTGTAAATGAGAAGTTTGTAAATGAGAAGGTTGACTGTACTTTCTTTTTAAATCCAACTATTAAATCCAAACTCACTGCTCACAAAATCGATCCGATAAGCATATCCTCATCCAAAAAACAAATTATTTTCAACATTCAATTCCCGTGTCCCCAGATTTTGGAATCTTTTGCTCTTGCTTTCACTGTTAAAAATACTGTTTTAAAAAGTACCTCTTCATCGATTGCTTTTTCTCCAGTAGACGAGGCCTATATCACTGTGACCTGTGATACATGTGTTTTATGTCTACTAGGCTGTTTTATTGTATTTTACCCAAAAAAATTAGCCCAGTTTTGTAGCGGCACAGAATAAAACGACAATGAAAAGAAGTTACTTAATTTCCAGCTCCCGTGGGGGATCGTCTCCTGAATTCCCACTACGTACGGGCCTGCCCCACTTCGCTTAGATTCTCAGTCTCCATTCTAGATTGTTGGTTTGTTTTCTGTTTGGTTTTTTTTCTACCTCATTGTGTATGTCTAATGTGCTATGTGTGTTTTGTTCGTCATGCTTTTTAGACTGACCTCCCACAAGGTTGTATCTTTCTGTAGGTTGTAGTTTTCTGTCTTATTAATTTTTCTTTTAATGGTTTTGTTTTACAACTTTATTAAATAATTAAATTTAAAGAAGTGAATAATATTATTTTGATTTTTTATTGATTGATCGATTAATTAATAAGAATTGATTATTTAGACATACTGTGGCCTACCTGGTATAGTTGAAAAATAATTTTTTTGTTGTGGATACTTGGATGGTATTTAATATATAGGTTAACATCCTTTGGCTAGATAATGTACTGTGGATCCATCAACACTTAGAAATATGTAAAGACATGACATATCCAATCCTTATTTTTCACATTAGCTCTCCTCAGACTTGTTTTTCTCTTGTATTATGACATACATGCATAGTTGATAGCCATCACAGAATATATTCCTGCCAATCACTCATTGTGATGTTATTATTATTATTAAAAATTGTTATTATCATGTGTACATCTCCAGGCAGGGAGATTAACACTCCCTGCTCCAGGTTACTAACATTCATGGAATGATTTCATCCAATCAAATGTCTTTGTTATAGATGTTTATATTCCAGTTGTTGTTTTGTTCATTTTTTTGTGAAATTGAAGTACTTCTAACATTTTTCTAGGATGAATTCCTTTGTGTTGATGTTTGTTAAAAATGTTTGGTGTGAGAGCCTCAAGGCGTGGTCTCTGGATGTCTTGGGGCAGAAGGCATTATTGATCCTAGAATTTGCAGGAACCATCTTTTTCATGTGCCATTCAAAAATGTAAAATACGATATTTTATAGGACTAATCCAGCAGAGTTTACAAGTGCAGTATTGCAGTGTTTTTCTTCTATTATTTAACTTTTACAAAAGGGGTCAATGAACAAGGGGTCAATGAACAGTGAAAATGTGAAAGGCATGGTGTTAGTGTTTGTGCCAATAATAAGCTAATGTAGTATCACTTTAAAAATACATCCAGGATTTGTATTCATGTGGATAGTTAAGAGATGACTCTAGGCAGGAATGTAGGCTGAGGTTCATGGTTCAGGTAGGATTGTAAGCTGGGGTTCAGGGATGAGGCAAAGGTGTATGGTGGTGATTCAGGGATGAGGAAAAAGTGTATGCTGGGGATTCAGGGATGAGGCAGAAGGGTATGCTAGGGATTTAGGGATGAGGCAGAAGTGTATAAACTGGGGTTAAGGGATGAGGCAGAAGTGTTTATACTGGGGTTCAGGGATGAGGCAGAAGTGTTTATACTGGGGTTCAGGGATGAGGCAGAAGTGTATGCTGGGGATTCAGGGATAAGGTAGAAGTGTATGCTGGGGATTCAGGGATGAGGCAGAAGTGTATACTGGGGGATTCAGGGATAAGGTAGAAGTGTATGCTGGAGATTCAGGGATGAGGTAGAAGTGTATGCTGGGGATTCAGGGATGAGGCAGAAGTGTATGCTGGGGATTCAGGGATGATGCAGAGGTGTATGCTAGGGATTGAGGGATGAGGCAGAGGTGTATGCTAGGGATTGAGGGATGAGGCAGAAGTGTATATCATGATTTAAGAGGTGAGGCGGGAGCATAAACTGGAGGTTCAGGGAGTGAGGCAGGAGAATAGATTGGGGGTGCAGTGAGTACGGTAGGGGCAAATGATGAAGATACAGGGGGCAGGGCAGGAGCATAAGCTGGGGATGTAGTACCAAAAGCTGAAGGTTTAAGGAGTGATGAAAAAGCAAGCTTCTTCTTCTTGAAAGTTTGATTTAGAAAGGGTCAAATTTATCTACTGTATATTTATATTGATTTTTTGGGTCCGGATTTAAGTAGACTTTTTTTTCCGGATGTTCGCTATTGGGAAATTGACTGAATCAGACAGAAGGATGTAGTAGGATTAAATTTGGTAATTATTCACAGATCTTTATATTCATCTGGGTTTAAAATTTTCCTGATAGATAAAATATCATTGATACTCCATTAGTGTAGAGTACTTAGCAGTTTTTGTTGTCAACTTGGTCATTCGTGTTTGAATGGTAGTAGGTAGATCTGATAATCTGTGGCCAAATACTTGTATTATATTCAGTTGAAGTCATTCTATAAGTTAACCCTGATGCTAATCACTTCAGCCCTGATCTTGTGTTATGATATTCACAGCCTACACACTACTGCACTATTTTTACAGATACATGAAGGTCAAAATAAGTTCAAACATTCAACTCTCTGAATTTTACTGTTGCAAGAATCAATAGAGATGCAATTTTGTATATAAGAACAAGTAACATTAAGCCCAGGCTTAGTTTTCTTATTTTATTCTTACAAAAATAAAAAAAGGGAAAACTGGTGTATTGTACCTGGTAGACCTACACTGCTACAGTATATAAGAGGTCTATATGTGAACTTCTGGTTTTGAGGGAGAAATCATGTATTGCAGCAAAAGCTTGACTGGGTATTGTGTGTTGTTCCCTGATGGAACTCCTGATTACATCTGGGGCGGATTGCTATAAGCGGTCTTTAGACTGTCTTAAGCTTAAGACAGTCTATAATCGTGACGTCACGCATGGTCTTTAGTTATAGACTATTGCTATACCGCGGTCTTAGGAATTAGCGGTCTTAGATATTAAAGCCTGCTTGGAGGAGGCTATAAATGGTCTTAAGTCACTTACAATGTGGCATCAGCATTATTTTACCTTG
>JAOTQE010095402.1:0-14335 GCA_025631205.1 Nesometra sesokonis
TATTATTTATTATTATTATTATTATTATTTATTATTTATTATTATTGTTGTTATTGTTACAGTAATACAATTTTGATTATTTCTAGAAACACTTTGGGACTGACGGAAACCCAGACTTTGAGATGTTTAATTCTGCGAATCACCAAGGATCGGACCTCCTTTTCAAAGATAGTACAATTAGTCTGGTTAACACTGCCAGCACCAAATATGATGAATACCTTGGAGAATCATATATTAATACTATCAGAGGCAAGTTTATTTTTTCTGCTTGATTTTGCTTCATGATTGCCTGGCTTGAAACATTATTCTGAGCCTATACAGTTAATTAAAAACATGCGATATCTTTGGTTGATGCTGTTGTAGGGTAGTCCCCAGTTGGCATGAAAAAAATGTCCCCATTCAATGTTGAAAGCACGTAATTAACTTGAATACAATATATTCAAGTTCAGAATGTTTTAATTTTTTTGGACTTTGGAAGGAATGGTCCTTTCAATTGTATTGTCTGTACCACCATTGTTATTAGCCCTCCTCCTCTCACAACCCTCAAGAGCGAGCTGAGGTGAGGCCATTGTTTTAACAAGGTGATGGCAACAGTGGCTGAATTTAAAAGTTCTTTTTACCATGATATCTGAAATTAAAGTCTGATTGATTTCATGCTTTAAAAACTGCAAGATTTTAGCAAAGAGAACACAATTGGTTTTTCCCCTCTGTGATTATCATTTTGTGAATTTTTTTCATCTACGACATGATAGGGCAAAGTCTTTTTTTCACTTATGTTTTTAATGTTTAATTTGAGATAAACCATGAAATTAATAACTGCACTAAACACAGTACAGTGGTGATTGATAAATGTGTTTGGATTTTAGAACAATTTAACAAATTACAAAATATGTAAAATTGTTGTGAAATTATTTTTTGGTCCTGGAAAAGTACAGATTGTTTTTATTAATAATAATTTACAAAGAGGGATGCTATGCTTTTACAAAATATCAATGGATTATCTAGATTTGTTGTAGAAAAATCAATAAACAAAAATTGAAAATGTATCATGGTTTTATGGTACACATTAGTATAGTAAGCCTAATTTTTTTTCATCATAGGTCTTTCAGCATGTCCTGCAGGCACTGCACGCTTCTGCGTCACTTCAGATGAGGAAAAAGCCAAATGTCAAGATATGAAAAATGCTTTTTCCGGGGCATCCATCAAGCCAGACATTTCGTGTCCTAGAGCTGATGATCATGAGGGATGTATGCGGCAAATTAGAGGTATGATTTTATTTGAAATTTAAATAAAAGACCTAGAAACAGACTGTACAATCCTGCAAATTCAAGACAATTCTTGGTACTCTGCAAACATTATAAGGACTCTAAGCAGTTATTTAAACTCTGGCAATCCTGAAGATAATCCTGGATTCTTGAGAACAATCCTGAAGACCCTAAGTAATTCTTCAAAATCAATGCAATTCTAGAAATTCAGGATAAACCAAGATAGTAGGGGAAAAATCCTAAAGACTAAGCGGCAATCACGGATTTCCTGGAGGTTCAGATCAGTCTATAGAGATTAAGGGCAATCCTAGACACTCAACAAAGTAGTTCTGGAAAATCAGGGCAATCCTTGAAGCAGGTAAATCCTTGAGATTAAGGCCAATCCTGCAAATTCAGGGCAATTCTAAAGATTCCGGGAATTCCTGGAGGCTCAGGACAGTCTATGGTGATTACGGACAATCCTAGAGACACTGAGCAGGGAAATACTTGAAAATAGGGTAATCCTAGAAACTGGAGCAGGAAAAGCTTTGAGATTCAGGCCAATCCTGGAGATTATGGGCAACCATTTTGATCCAGGGCAATCCTAAAGACACCAGGGCAATACTGAGATTCGGAGCAATCCTGGAAATTCAGAGGCAATCCTAAAGACTCCAGGATAATCTTCGAGATTCAGGGCAATCCTGGAGATTCTGGGCAACCATTGAGATCCAGGGCAATTCCATGGGATTCAGAGCAATCCTTAAAATTCAGAGCAATCCTGGAAATTCAGAGGCAATTCTAAAGACTCCAGAATAATCTTTGAGATTCAGGGCAATACTAGAGATTCAGAGCAGTACTTGAACTTCAAAGCAATCCTTGAGATTCAGAGCCATCCTGGAGACTCTGATGCAATCCTGGAAATTCTGGGCAATCACAGAGACTCCAAGGTAATCCTAGAGATTATAGGGTAATCCTAGAGACTCAAGGCAATCCTGGAAATTCGGGGCAATCCTACAGACCCCAGGACAATCCTAGAGATTCAGGGTAATCCTTGAGATGTTGGGCAATCCTATAAATTCTAGGGTAATTCTAGAGACTCAAGGCAATCCTACAGATCCCAGGGCAATCCTAGAGTTTTAGGGTGATCCTAGAGATTAGGGGCAGTCTTAGAGATTCGGGGCAATCTTAGAGATTCAGGGCAATACTAGAGATTTTAGGCAATTCTTAAGGTTCAGAACAATCTTTGAGATAGGGCAATCCTGGAGACTCCAAGGCAATTCTAGATACTCCAGGGCAATCCTAGATATCTATCATAATCTTGGAGATTTAGCGCAATTCTGGAGATTCAGAGCAACTCTTGACACCAGGGCAATCCACAACACTCCAGGGAAATCCTGAGTGCAATAATAGAGAATTTTTGTTGACATATGTTACACTGTAGATAGTTTACTGGTTATTATCATCAGCTAACCAATTCTGGCTCAATATTTTGCTTTATAGATGACCAAGCTGATTTGGTGACACTGGATGGTGGCGACATTGTTACTGCCGGCAATACTTACAACATGAAACCAGTAGCCGGTGAAAACTATGGGGCTGGTGATGATTCTGCTAGTTACTGGGCTGTAGCTGTGGCGAAGAAGAGCACCACATTCACCTTTAATGATCTGAAGGGTAAAAAGTCGTGCCATACAGGAATCATGAAGACCTCTGGGTGGATCGTTCCGATTGGTACGCTTATCGATCGAGGTGAAATATCTGCTGGGAAGGATTGCGATGTAGCTGGAGCTGTTGGTTAGTAAAAGAATAGATTCTTCTTAGATATAATATAGCATGCTAGATTGATGACATTCTATCACTTCATAGATATAATTTAAAATACTAGATTAATGACTTACGTGCATGCAATGTTCCAAAACCAAGGTTCCATTTTGGCACCTAATACTAGATACCTGTCAAAATTTAATCAACCATGGTTAGTATATATTTTAGCTACCTGGTGGTTATTTGCAGATGCCCACTTAACCTAATATAGCAACAATTTTTGAATATAAGTAATTTATATTAGATAATTAGACAAAATAAAACATAAACTTAGTTTTAATCCTCTTGAGCCTTCATTGGTCAGCAATGCAACTTGAGTGAGGCCATGTACATTTGAAATAATTTTGCAAAATTTCATTTAATTTCTAATGAGTACAACCTTGAATTTTAGATGAATTATGTCACTAAGATTTGAATACAATGCAATAATTGACATTATTAAAATATAAAAAATACAAATGAAATAATGGAGTAATTTTATGATGAAAATATCTACCTAATTTTTATATAAACTTTTAAATCCCATAGAGAGGATGTAGTGTAACACCTATGTATATTCTTCCTATTTGATTGGGTGATATTCTATCGCATGACATTGATCATTTTTGTTTCATTCAAGGGTAAAAGTGATAGTCAATGGTTTCATTTAACGGCCAGTTTGTTACAATTTTGAGTTTGTTTTATTGAGATGGGCTCATACAAAACAATTACATGTTTTAACACAACCTATTAACCCTTAAAATATCGGAGTTCTCAAGGGAAAACCATCACTGGGCATCTGGATTAATTTTGAAATTCCTGACATTTTCAGATTTTTTGATAGGCCTAACTTGTCAAGCTTTTTTTAACACTTTCTCTTTAATGAAATTTTTTTTATAAAACAAATGTTCATTTTGAAATGGGCTTTCGATTAATATGTAGTATTTAATTTTGGGATTTTTTGGGAATTTATAATTTTTGTTAAAAATAAATTAACGAAAACAAGTAAACTAGGCTTAGCAAAACATTGTTAAAAAATGACATTGGGAAATACAAATATTAAAAATATTTGTCCAAAACTTTAAACCCGTTGAAACGTCCCAGTATTCCCTTGGGACGTGTTGAGTCAAATAGGGTCACTTGCGGTGCAGTATAGGATTTCGCATTTGTCGACTATAGTCGCCTATAATTGCAGCATCTGGGCATTTCCCGAAAGTTGCTGGAGAGTTATTAAAAATAAGACAAATACCCAGCCAGCCCTCAAACACCTGGGGCAAAAATTGGCTGTAGAGGGTGTCCAATGCAGGGTTTGAGAGTTTGTAAATATTGCAAACACTGTAGTGCTCTTCTTGTGAAATTTATGTTTATGTTCCTCATAGGTGCATATTTCTCGTCTAGCTGTGTTCCTGGTGCTAAGACCCCAACGTATGATAAAGAAAACACCAACCCAGAAAGTCTGTGTGAATTGTGTAAAGGTACTGGTGACGAAAAGTGTTCACGCAGTAGTAGCGAGCCATACTATGGTTACACAGGAGCATTCAGGTAATTAAATCTCCAAAGCGTCATCCACAATGGCCAACAACATCCTAGATTGTGTGCGTTGTGGAATTGGTGTATTTTTTTCAGGATCTCCAGAAGTTGAATTGATTGATAGGTTTGTCTTGAAACCACAAGGTTTTCCCTGGATTTACCTGGTTTGTGCTGGAATTACCAAGGAAATTCAACGAAAATGCTCAATTCTGGACTTAAAAGGCAAATGTGTAATGTTCTCAGATAATCAGATGTTGTACCCGATTTGCATAACAACAATGTAACGCTTCTTATATCAGTTTCAAAATTTATTTACTAAATATTTATTCCTAATAAAATGCAAAATATTGCTCTCTGCCATATGTAATTTCATGACATTTATACAAAATAAAAGGGCTGAACCATATAACAGTGTGGACATTAAATTTATGTGTTTCTCCTCACTCATACCAAAACATTGTTATAAAGTACAAAGGAAAATACAGCCATAGATGCTTAATTTTTAGACTAATTAGAACTGTTGAAATCATAAAAAACAATCAATTACTTAACCATATAAAGCATCAATCAACAAATATACCACCTAGTTACTAGGTAGTTCTATGTGGTTCTACATAGATCTTCATAATAATTTAACATGGTAGACCTACCTAGTTAAAGGATGTTTTTTTTTTCAAAGGCAACACTTAATACATTCCCTTACCTTTTCCTTTCTGTTTTCAAGGTACACTGCAATATGTAACAAACTTCCACTTGCGCTGCACAACACCATCTTTACCGCAGGTGCCATATTCAAAATTGTTAAAGGTAACCATTGATAAAAAAATGCCCCTATCGGTTTAGATGTTGGATGGTAGTGCAAGTATTGTGTAATGTGAGAATTTTCCAAATTTTTAATCGCATCATAGTGTACAGGCATGTCACCACGTTGGATGGTGCTGGACGGCCCCGTCCGGCATTTCTAGGCTAGCGACCACTATTATTCCTAAGCATTTCTAGGCTAGCGACCACCACTATTATTTCTACCTTTAACAATTGTCAATTTTAATAAAACATGTGACTGATATGTCAAAAAACAAGAGAAATCCAAGCCTTATTACTAAAAAAAGATTACAGCTTTTTTTCTATGGTCACGTTTTGTAATGTAATGAAATAAGTGCCCTTCTTTATTGTTCATAGCATGCTTGAACAGCATGAGTCATTGTGTGCATATGGGTGGGTAACGGTTCACGAAAAAAGAGGGCGCTGTTTGCCGTCTGGCACTCAAAAAAAGCTGGTGACATCCCTGAGAGTATAATCAAACCAAGGGTATGCATTATGCTTTTATCACAACAAGTCTTTGTTTTATTACCAGGTGTTTAGCAGAAGATGCAGGAGAAGTTGCATTTGTTAAACATGTCACAGTTGGCGACAACACCAACGGAAACAACGCTGATGCTTGGGCCGCAGGCTTAAATAAAGCAGATTTTGAACTACTCTGCCCTGATGGTAGTAGGGCCCCTGTAGACAATTTTCTCACATGTAACCTCGCTCGTGTTCCCTCTCATGCCGTGATGACATCTGGTGACAAAACTTCACAAGTAGTGGAGGAGTATTGGAACCTTCTTAATAGAGGACAGGTAAGATGAAATTAAAATGCCTTGCCCACCCTTGTGGAATTATCCTTTGCAAAGTGTCTTACATAGCACTTTGCCCAGCATTACCTTTTTTTAGACAACACTGCGAGCAAAAAGCCTATGAGCATTGCAAGGCACCAACTCGCTATAAATTTGGTGCACACTACTAACACAGGTGCAGTCAATTAATACACTATGATAATTTTTAAAGCATTAGTGAACATCTTCCTAAGTCTTAGATTTAGTAGAACAAAGTTGATTTGGTTTTAATTTACACTTATATTGAAATAAACATAGTGTAAGTTTTGCCAAAAGTTGGAATTTTGTTGATGTACATTTACAAGAAATAAACACTGTATACAATCACAAAGGCACAAGATTGTATCAAAGTTGAATAGGAGGTATGGTCCCCATGGGTGTTTATTTTAGAAAATCAAGTTGCTTTGTACACCCAGTGTAGAAGTAGCGTACAAAGCACACTACAATAGCTGCCACCATCGTAGTATAAAGCAAATGTGGCAGAGCCAAGCCAAATGAGACATAAGTCGGAAAAACAAAAAAACTGAGATTTTATGGATTATAAAACTACACATTATTATCTTTAACATGCAAAGAAAACATCATCATAACAATGTTTTGAGAAAACTGCATTTGAAAATTGTTTATCCATATATATTAACTAAGCAAGGTCATTTTAAATTGCATTTTTAAAACATTTTTGATCATATATATCTGAAAATTGTTAAAGTAGTATGAAAGTTGAATGTATGAACTAAATAAATAAAATTTGAAACAAATGATGATTTTTTAATTAGGCCAGACTTTTTTTATACCTTGTTTCGCAAACACGCCAACGCCGATAATCCAAATTTAAATTAAAAATATAGTTTTATTTTTGGCTTGTTAACACACCCTCCACTGTCTAAAATTAAATAAAATAAAATTGTTAAAATACTTTTATTTTTATCCTGCCCTCAGATTATGAATGATTACGAAATATTTTACCGACATGTATATTTTTCCCTATTGCCGAAGAACCAGGTTTGTTTAGAAACCTTGAACTGCGCTAAAGTCTGGTTCCTATTTTTGCCTCAAAATGCCTCTAGACACTTACAAGTCAAAAATCCCACTAAGTTCCAAATTAATAAAAAGTAGAGTTGAATAACAGTATTTGTTACCAAAAATAAAAATTTTTGATTAAATTTTCTTTTTTTCTCATCCTCCACTTTGATTCCCCTGGAATTTTTTTTTTCTAATGAAGAAAATAAAAGTTTATTTTTATTCGGCCCTCCTCTCTGCAAAGAGTCTGGCCTTATCTGCCGACTGTGGAAAACTAGCATTTGCGACTGATGTCTCATTTGGCTTGTCTCTGCCACAAATGCATTCATATTGTGCATAATAGATTGATGATTCAGGGATGTAATTATGCAGGGCAGAGGTGGGCGGGTCCACCCAAACTAAAAATGTTCCACCCACCCTAAAGCTTATTTTAAGACCTTCCATCCAGCCTAATTTCAACCTGCCACCCACCCTAAGCCTCTGAAAAAGGTAAAAATACAGTTTTTAGTCATCATACCACCCATCCATATATTATTCCCAGCCCACCCTGGATTTTTCTAGCTACAACACTGATGATCCTCTAGATTTAATTCATTTATCAATACTTATTCCTGATGACATTTGTGAGGTCTCACCACAAAATGAGTCGTGTTGTACAAAAAAATCAAAATTGAGTTATTGATATATTTGGACAAAAGAGATAAGCTTTTAAACTGGTTTTTAAATGAAGTTCATAGCTTGAGTATAACCAGAAAAACATAATTTTAAAATAATACATGTATGAAAACACACTTTAGAGAAAATCGACTTTAAAGATAAACAACCTTTACAAAATGTAGCTCAAAAACATGTTTATTGTAAATAAACAAACAGGAAGTTTGTAATTATAAAATTTAAGCATTAAACATAACAAAACAATTGAAAACTCGTTTTCATAAAATTATGAGTTTGTCTATTTTTGTTGATATTTCAAAATCACCTGCCGTACAACATGACTCATTTCGTCACGACGCCTCACATTTATGTAGAAATATCCTGACATGACGCCATGTATCTCATTGATTGGAGTATGTATTATACTTTTTTATTAATAATTGAGAATTATTTGAGTATTGGTATTAAAATTTACCTAAAGAGATGAAAAAAATTGATATTTAATGACTATTTCCACAGAATGAATTTGGCGATGATAACAATAATGTTTTCAAGATGTTTGATTCAGCGAAGTACACTGGAAGTAACTTGATTTTCAAAGATTCTACCATTAATTTGGCCAACGTGGGAGAGAAGGACACTTATCAGGAATGGGTCGGCAATGAGTATCTCAAGTCATACGAGGCCGTCACGTGCATGTCCGTTGGCGCTGCAGGTCACATCACTGCAAGCATTATTGTAATTTTCATGTCGCTGATTGTGACAATTTTTGGAGGTATTTTCTAGTTTTGTGGTTTAAAGTGATACACATGATTGTATACTCAGACAAATGGTTCATTAAAATTTAATTTTAGAATTGAGTAGTTTTACTTGTTGAAAAAATACAAAGTGGTCATACTTGCCAATTTGTAAACTTCATTCACTAAACCTAAAGTGCCCACCAAATATTCAAGTTTAATTTTCAGAGATGTAAAGTTTCCTATGAGAACATAAATCAGAATTTGTATTCATTAGAGTACATATAAGTGAGCAATCATGTAAAAAAAATTATTTTTATAGCTCGTGCACAGTGCGGCATAGTGTAACAATATTTTTATAATATCATTATAGGAACAAATAAGTATTATTCCAGAAACTCCATGTAATGGTGTTGATTTTTATGTGAGATTTGTATGTCCTATTTTATGTTTTTTTATAAAAAATTAAACAAAATATTTTGCATTATTATATATAGTTATATTGAAATTTTTATATCTGTTACCCAGTGTGGTAAAGTGTAAATAACTAAATATAGTTTGTTAATTAATTTACTTTAATAGTTTAAAAAATGCTTTTTATTAATAGCTATATTGGAATAGAAGTTCTTTTGAGGCCTTAATGAATTAAGAAAATTTGAAAACTGGTCCCTACAATTTTCTAAAAGTACTATATTTTTTATTTGAACGTCCAGTTGGCCCTACCAAAATCTGCTTGCTAACACTCACAATGGATTAAGTACTACTATTATTAAGCAAATTTTAACAAAATAATAGATTGTCTAGTTTTGTAAAAAAAATTGCATAGAAAATTATTGAAATATATGACAAACATTTTTCAAGAAATTACCACAGTCACACTATGAGGTTAGTTAATGTTTGTTCAAAACGGCGATTCGGCTAAATATTTGCGAAAACAAAAAGTATAATGCATGAGATACGGCAAGATTCAGTATTTCGACATAAATTATGTTATCATCAGAAAAAAAAATTATGTCATCATCAGGATGAAAATTATGTCATCATTCCTGATGATAACATTTATGTTGAAATATTGAATCTTGTCATGATGGTGTGTATCTCATTGCTTGGAGTATGCATTATACTTTCATATTCTGGAAGTGTTTACTCCTTTCACTCAAGGGTTACTTATTCAAAATAGAAGGCACTCTAAGAGTGGATAAACTGCCATAACAAATTCAGCAGTTATAAATTTGTTAGCAATCTGGTCTATGATCTTTGAACTTGGGTCTACAAGTTTACCCTTACCTGTTTTGATTTATAATACAGAATATTATCTGAATTTACCGTCGTGCATAAAAATGCAATACATGTTTAATTTCTAAAGATGAACCTCTTAATGTTTTTTTACAGGTAAATTGAACTTTAACAATATCAAATTGTTTCCAAGTCAAATTTATTTTTTTATGCCATTTTGGTATGTTTTCCGTTAAATAGCAATCTCTAAAGTCAATTGTTTCTATATTTTTTTTTCAATGCCACTTTTTATTCAACATACGCAAGTTTAATTGCATATGATGTACAGTAATTATAAAGCCCACGGTGGAAATATTCCTCCCTGGAAAACCAAAGAAGTACTATTTATTTCCTTAGTAAGTTACCAACTCTTCCAAATGAGATGTTATTATTGTCAACCTTCCTAAAACGAACCACCTGTTTGTTTTAATTGGTTATTTTCTAAAACTTGGCATTTTGTTTACAAGTTTAGGAACATTTATTTCCTTCCAAATGCGTTGTATTGTCATGCGTTTGTTGACATTTGCCTTTTAATCTGAAAAATTACAAGTCCCACTGTGGACTAGCTTTCTTAAACAAGTGTTCTGACGGTATTATATAAAAGTTCTTTGAAATAAAACCAAAATTACGCTTGCTTGTATACGTTTTTGTTGACTTCCAGTCAACATTGTCAGTACGATTTCGTCCGGTTTTCAGATTTCTTTCTTCCCCCTGGTGTTTTTTGGCGGGCGCCACCAAAGGTTAAACTTTCAGTCTTTTCAAGAAGGCTGTTGTAGATGTTGGACAAATGATATGCCTCCTCATCTCGATTCATATTATTCTTAGTTTTCCGTATCCAAATTGATTCTTTAATGTTTCTTTCCAAATATGGGAATGCCTTTTCTACAATTTCCACGGATGTCCAATCTGGCAAATGATTGAATTGATTCATGTGGTCTGTGATCGCTGATTTGTTGACGGTAGATGACTTTTTGGTTTTATTATCAAAGAACTTTTACATATTATATCTATGAAAACCGATGAAATTTTATCAGCAAATTTCCGACCGTTTGCTATTTCCTCCTAAAACTCTGATCAATTATTGAGCTTTAATTGGTCAACCGGGTAGCAGTGGCCGGGAGTTGCCCTTCCCGTCGGGGAATTCCTGGCGCCGCCACTGCTGGGTAGTGTGACAGTCTACCAAAATGAGACATAAGTCGCAAAGAGTTTCCAAAATCGGCAGAAACAAGAAAATGGTCAAATTTTTCAATATTTTTAAATCACAAACATAGTTTAAACATTAGCTTTTCACACTACATAACAATTTCCAGATATATGATCACGAAATTGTCAAAAAATGCAATTCAAAATGACCCTAATAGTCACAGTATACTGATAAGCAATTTTCAAATGCATTTTCTCAAAAGTTACATTCTAGATTTTCAAAATTTAATTGTTCATAACTTTAGGACACATTGTATGAAACTCATTTTTTAAAGATAATAATGTGTAGTTTCATAATTCATAAATAACTAAATTTTTAATTTTTCGACTTATGCTTAATTTGGCTTGGCCCCCGCCACAAATTGTTTGACTTGTAACAGTAAATGAAATATACGCACAAGTTCAATTCTTCATTATAATGGCTATACAAAAAGAGCTTTAAAACAATTTTCTTATACATTTTTCAAACTTTGTCAAAAATCCATTAATCGAATCGCCCTCCAAATTTTAAGAATGTCACGAAAACTAATATCCATGACTTAATTTATTAATTATACAGTTATTTTAGTGCTCCATCTAGCATGAAATTGGTTTTTCCGAAAGCTCTGTTTTTAGAAAGTTGATTATTTATAAGCCTTATTATCTATCGATCTATAGATGTTTTAGTTAAGGCGAAACATTTTTTATACCTTGTTTCACGAACTTTACTTCAACTAAATGGAAAATGGAATGAAAATAATTTTTTTATTAGCAAGTCAGATCTACAAATCGAAGGAATAAATTAAAGAAAGATTGATTTTGTTTTTGAAAAAAATATTATAAATGATTATTAACAATGTTTTCTGAAAAATATTCGTGAAAATATTTTGTTTTACTTCTTTTTCAAAATTTTGTTTTGAGGGTTTGATAAAAGGCCAAAAATATATTGTTTCTATTTCAAATGCTAATTTTCTGCGTTGGAGGGTATGTGGAACAAGGTATAAAAACTCTCGCTTACGTGTAACTGATATGCCTACTATGCAAACGCATACTATAATTCTTATGCGACAACAATAAAGAATAGATTTTTCATTACTGCCAGCAACTAGGGCGCCACCTATTGTTCTGACGTAACAGTGTGTTAAAGGAACATGTATTTTGTGCTTAAAGAAAAAAATGCAGTAATGTTGTTTTTGCCCTATTTCCAATTAAATAATTTATCCACAATACATGTTTGCTGCAGATAAATACAGACATTGATGTAATGTTAACATATTCATTAATCGTTATTAAGTTTAGTTTATTAAGGCAATACTTGGTTTATGTGCAAAGTTTATAAATGAGGGTTTTAATATAAGGGTAATTGCTCACGTACAATGTTACGTAGCATTCGGGGTCGCTCACGTCCAGGGTGACGTAGCGATACGCACTCTGGCGAGTAAATAAAAACTGTAACCCAACATCGTGTTTTTGTTTTTATTGAATTGTTTAATGTGTTGGTTGAAGGGCCCAACATTGCGTTTCTGGTTTTACTCTTGGAATGGAGTCAAGGGGCGGATTCAAGGGGCCGGCCCCTCCCCTTACCTTTCGGAAAGTAAAATATATCAATATTATTAACATTGTCTATAAAACTAAAATATTCAGCAAGATTTGATCCCTTAACACGCCCTGAGGCCGTTTCGTCCACAATTTTCCGGGAAGCATATCCCGGACCCCTTAAAACATTGACTCCCTTCCGGCCCCCCCATTTTGCAAAAGTCTGCATCTGCCCCTGGTGACAAAAGTTCATCTCCTCTTGTTGTTCTTGTGCACGAACCTTACGATACGCATGAGTAACCACACAATACATACATACAGCATGTGAACAAACAATACTGCCACACTAAACATAATCCCCCTAAAACCAATATTTAAAAAATTGAACAATCCTTCAAAATTGCAGGCTCCCGTTATTAGAATACTCTACCACCACAAATACAGACTCCCCTCTTATTGCAGCCCTTTAAATTGAATTATAAACAACAGTAATTTTGTGTCTCTTCTATAGTAGTTATTAAGATTTTTAATTTATCATTATTTCTTTTTGTATTTTGATCGTAATTTTTATATTTATAAGTATAACAGGACCATATTATAAACTATTAATTTTATTTGAAAATTTTATTGAATATTATACCCTGTATAAATATATATTACAATTTAAAAAATAATATAATATTCCTGATTAATGATTAGCAATCTAATTGCACTTAATGCATTAAGTAATTATACAAATACTGTAAATATATTGACATGTGGTTGTATAATAACCACCGAATCATATTATATATCCTGCACGCTGGCGGCACATTGCTTCATACTGAGTGTCTGTCTAGAATATTAAGGTTAGGTTTGCTGTATTCAAGCAACAATCTAAGGTAAAGTGTTACAATCTATCGTTATTTTACCATTACTTTGACTATTAATGTAGACATTGATTTCTATCTGGCCGGATATACATAAGCCAAACGGATACATTCACAACGCAGACCCGTACCCAGGATTGTGCGTGAGGGGCGGGGGTGCGAGCGATGCGAGGCCCAGGGGCGTATCCAGGACTTGGCCAAGGGGTGCTCAGTTTAAAAGTCACAACCTTCCTCAGCACCAACATTTGGAGGTGAGATAAGAAAATTTTGAAATGATGTCTGTAGATGCTTGGAAATGGCATTCAAATAGAACGTTTTGGTGAGTAATTTCAGAAATACTGTCTTATGATTTTGACAAGTTTATTACTTTGAGGGGAAAATGGTGATCATCCCCACCATGGTTGGGACTGAGGTAAAATTTTGAACTATGACCAAAAATTACATTAAAATAGAACATTTAGGGAGTAATTTCTAAAAATAGTGTCTTGTGGTATTGAAAATTTTATTACTTTAAGAAGAAAATAGTTCTGGCTGAGGTAAGGAAATTTTGAAAATGAAAATTGCATTAAAATAGAAAATTTAGGGAGTGATCTTTTTAGACATATAGTGTCTTGCGAGTTTAACAATTTTACCCGGTCGGGGTTAAGGGGCCAAAGGCCCCTTAGAAATCTTCACGTTTGTGCAGTCTAAAACACGTTTAAATGCATAATTTGAGACAAAAATAGGGACCAAATTTTATATATTTAATATTAATTTAAACGTAACAGTAGAGAAAATCCGAACAAGATCGGAAAAATAAATCAAATAGCCACTAGGATTAAGCCCTCATC
>JAOTQE010095413.1:0-14334 GCA_025631205.1 Nesometra sesokonis
ACTTTACGCATGTGCAGACATATTTTTCAGTAATTTACCGTCCTCCTCCCGTCTACCGTCATGGATCGAAAGCTCCGTATTATGATTTGGCAGGGTGATAAACTAATAACTATTTTTACGGGGCCTAATGTTGTTTAAATAACTGCTCAATGCGGGCTAAATGTGACAGCAGATTGTTCAACTCAACAGAAGAGAGCAAAAAACAGCCTAAAATCCTTATGACCACGCATACGAATGATAGGGTCTGTGAGTTTAGTGTTAAAGAGTTAAAAAACGTTTAAAAACGTAAGCCTGACAACAAAGTGCAGCCCAGTGCCATTGCATGAAAGAAGCTATTTGCAACGTGTCTCGCCTGTGAAGTATGCAGTACTTACGACGGAAGACAGACACTTCTCTTTGGCCTTCGATCATTTATCCAATAATTTAGCTTTAGCTATATGCCTAGCATAACGAAACGACAAGTACACTTACCATAATGTCTGTATCCTAACTGAATTTAATACGCTAAAAGTAACCCGGTAATTCCATCCGATCTCCTAAAAAATCAACTCATACCGCCAGGCCTAGATAGAGCATTGCCTGCCACGACTTAACTTTTCTTCGGAGGAAACTTGTTAGCCAACTTACTTTCTCTCGCTGGGCTCGTGAATAACAAAGTCTGCACTTAAAAATCACGGCAGGTCAATAGAGGGGGCAGTTCATGTACTGCACCAATCAAAATCATTTTGAATTTTTTATCAAAATTTTTAATAGTATCCTGGGTTTTATTCTTCGATTTTGTTTTAGAGCGCGCCGGGTTACTATCAGAGAAAATATTACTATTATAGAAGGGAGATATAGACCTACAGTAGGCCTACCACATCCTCATTTTCGCGTCACTAATTTACAAAAGTCTCTTCAGCACGGTCGGGGCACAAATGAACTTTTTTTTTGTTTAATTTACGAACTAAAGAGAGAGTAAATAAGTTCGTCTTACATAATTATTCCATGGGTTACTATAAGAGTGGTTGGTTATTATTATATATTAAGTTTTAAGATGTTAATATCATTTTTCCTTTATGTTAATTGATAGAGAGGGGTAGAGTATTAAATACAGTAGAAGCTTTGCGGTAGGCCTCATCACCAATTTTTGAATCAGTCCTGAACGTCTACGTTTTTAGATCAAGTAACAGTTTAATACACATATATCCAGAGTTATCGTGTGTTTGGTTATCAACTATAAATTACTGGTACAATGAGCGTATCCAGAAATTGGTGTGTGTGTTGGCGGGGGCGGGGGTGGGGTGTGCTCGAATCTGGGTTGGATTTTGGCGGGCAATAAAAAAAAAACTTTTACCTCACAGTCTAGTTATTTTCCTCTGAAAAATGGGGTGCTCTTTAGCACTGATGGGGGTGCTCGAAGCACAGATTTTCACATTTAGGCCCTATACCCTAACATTTTTTTTTCTTCCGATGGGCGGTGCTAGGCTCGAACACCATGAGCACACCCCACCCCCTCCCCCCGAATACGCCACTGTACCAGATGAGTTGAATAATATTCTTCTCAGAAAATGCATGTTTCTCTCCGGTGTGTTCTTTCTGTTTTTCGTCTAACTCTACCACTCTAGTCGAGAAAAGAAAAAGGTGTGTGTGGTGCGGGTGCGTGGTTTAACAACTCCTCCGGGTTAACCACAACTGTCCCGAAAATAGAGAAGAAATTAGACATGGTTGACGTCCGGAGCTTCAAGGTGTCCGAATTCAACATAATTGAGGCATGCTCTGGTATAAAAAAAGAGAAAACACTAACCCCAGCGTCATCATGATGGTCTGTAACTTGTGAGAAATATAAAATGTAGCCTCTCTAGACATAATTGGCACTATTTTCAAATTAATTCACTAAAAAAAAGTTTACCTAAACTACTAAAATCCCCAAACACTGCCTCTGGACGCCCCCCGCCCCAGGCTGAGTCTCAAACAATTACCATACACTATACATAATGTTACCCCAAGATGCTCACTGTACTTAGGTGTGGAATTCTAATTTCAGACATTCCCGTTATTTAGTCATTTGGTGATGCCATCTTTTATGCAGACATTTTAAAAGCTATTTAAATAGATTTTGCGAAGTTCAGTACCAGTCTGCATTTAATTGTAACGATGGCTACAATTCATGCAAAACTATAATATATTTCTTAACATTATGAATCTATTTTTTTAAAAACATTTTAAGAGAAGGGTTTTTATGCACATTAATTTGTTTTTTTTTGGCAGCCCAAGAGGGGGTTTAAACACCCGACCCCTCCCCCCACCTCCCTACATATAGATCCGCCACTGTACCTTTGCGATCAAGGTTTGATATGTCTTTGACAAAAAATACACCGGGCCTTTTCTACTTTAGAACCACTTGAAATAAATTGCCAAATAAAACTGGACTGATTAATTGTACTATCGTTATAATAATTTTGTTGAACCATGGAGCTAGGTTGAACCTAAGTAATGAGTTGATTATAGAGGGCAGCAAACCTTTTTTTATACTACGATTACTTTTTGTTAAAAAAACGTTATTATATTTATTTCTTCTTCCCCTTCATTTAATAGCTTAGAAACTAGTTATTCGGTGTATGAAGCTAATTATTTTTCTCTTTAATTTCATAATATTATATATTGATAGTAAAAAAATGTAGATTTATACAGTACCGTTTGCAGCCTTAAAAGAGTCGGCTTACAAATCCATACAAATAATTGAAATTGACATATAAAATTAAAAATATATATAAAAATGCACAATGTTTATGCTTATATAAAAATACTTTATATAAGAATATATTTTTACTAATTACATAATACAATTTAATTTATATTTTATTTATAAAATAAATACATTTATTTTATATTTTATGTAAATTCTTCAGCGGTCTGTGATGACGATCGCATTCGTCGCGTCAACCGTGTTTTGTTGGAAGTGAAGTCAGAACGTAAATTTAGGAAGTTGATTTTGTTCCGGTTTTTATCATTTTATAACAAACAATTATAAGCGTAAGTTATTCTTATCAATATATAAGTATTTCAGGTAATTTAAGGTAGATGAAAATGTTAGAATAGTAGACAAATATAGCTTAATTTTAAGAAAAATGCTGTGTGTACATTGTTGTCACTAGCCTGGGCAGGCCTAGGATATGCTAGCTAGGCTATGAAGTCACACAGGTAGACCTTGCCAGGCATAGGAGGCTAGAGGCCTAGACTAGTCGTACTCAGATTAGGCGTAGTAGGTTCTAGGCCTAGATAAGACTCCCTGTCGTCGATAGTGCGGTACAGCCTCTCGCTTTCCTTAAATCCAAAAACATTTGTATTGTATAGGCCTAGGCTAGGCTATGTGAGGCTTGTTACTATTTTAAATTCATCATCAAGAATTTATCAGTTTCAACCCTCTAGCCTACCTTACCTAGACCTATTAAAACAATTAAATTAATGAATGTCGATAATAAAAAATAGGCTAGGCATAATTAAGCGTAGGCCTAGGGAATCTTACTATAGTACTAGCCTCTAGGCCTACGTGTATTTAAATATCAAAACAAAAGGTAATTTATCTAGGCCTAGGCTATCCTATTAAAATGAATTTTGGCAGTTATTTATAAAGTGCCTGTTTGTAATATTTAAATTTGTTTTATTTTTTCTGTGTAAAGATATATGGAAAGCATTTTAAAATGTTCTTTCTGTTCAAATATAGAAAGTTGTGGCTACAGGTCGAGTAGTGGATGCTCTATCTTTTGCAGTGATAAAGCGGTATCTAGGAATGCTAACCATTTCAGAGATAGCCTTCACTACCAAAACTCTGGCCACAGCGAATACTGTAGGAAGGTTATTTTAATTGATATTAAAAACCTGGCATTAGTCATTTAATAAATGCCAAGCAGTCAAATTAATCTGTGTCTTATGTCGTGAGAGGGTTCTTACCATCAAGTCAGGAGTGATGACCATAAATTTCAGCAAGGGGTGTTGACACACTTAGGGATTGATCCCCTCCACTGGGGACCGACCCTTGTGTGTAACTGGTTTTATTTTTTCATTTTGATTTAATATATTTTTAATAATTATTTGTGTCTGTCACTGTGGTTTTTTTTTTCATTACACATTATTTTCATAGGCAAAGGTAAGCATAGCGCCCATTAGGGCCTACTCCAAAGTATATGGAGAAAGGCAGGGCAAAACCACCAAGTTGTCGCATAGGAAGTTGTTGAGAAATACAGTAAGCAAATAGACAACAGGAAATAAAAACAAATACAAACAAAATTTGCGTCTATTTTGTTTCATAACTCTGTCTGTAGATGTCCGATTTTGATAATTGGCCCCTCATTTTTAAAGCTTACACAAGTGTATTATGGTTTCGATATTAATTCCATTTTAAATTTTGTGACAACTTTGTGGTTTTGCGATGATAATCCTCATGTGGATTATTAAATTCCAACCAAAGAAAACAAACACACAATGAATGTCAGCCTGCTGACATAACAACCAGCTCATTTAAACTCTGTCACACTCTGCAGGGAATGATCTACAGTATTCTGCAGGGCCTACCTGCCTAACAATCATTGTTCACTAAAATGAACAATGTTTTGAGATCACCAATTATAGAATTACATTAGATAATAGACCCAATTCTGACTCATTATTTACATAATAATGTCTTAAAGGAATTTTGTCTAGGTTGGACATTGGCTAAGTACACTATTTGTCAGAGAAAAAGTGTACTGGTAGGTTGGAGGGTGGTGTAGACCTAGGCTATAGTAATTATATGAGGCAGAGGTGTAGCCTAAGAGTGCCGTACAGAAATTATAACTGCCAGCTGGGCCCGACTGGCACATTGAGAATTCCGAGTTCACCGTTATCATATACACAGCTCGTACACAATATGCTGATGTTTTTCCCGAATGAGAATTGCATGCATGCGCTACTTGTGTCATACGACATTACATTTTTAGGCACCAGCAGCTTGCCCATTGGCATTTTTACATTTTTTCCAGTATTGGAAATTGCAAACAAATAGTGTTTAAAATTAATGATAAAAACATTTTTACTTTAAAATGTGGATTTTAAATTATAATAGTATTAATCATAACCTGCTTACAATTTGTCTTAAATCCTAATACTATTTCTTGTTGTATTAAGCATTGGACTTATTATTTTTAAATTACAGTTTTATCACAACTATGCCGAATATTAAGCTGCAGAGTTCAGATGGAGAAGTATTTGAAGTTGATGTAGAGATTGCTAAGCAATCTGTTACGATCAAAACAATGTTAGAAGGTATTATATATCATGATGTTTACAATGTTTTAAAGAGATCACCATAAGTACATTTTCATCTCGACACTGTTGGTTGATCTGTCTGTTCACACCAAAGATGTATTATTTTAACATTACATAGTGAAGTCCCATAGAAAATATAACCCCAAAGTGCAGTTCCATGGAAGCGCCTACTATTAAATAATATGTCCAGAGTTCAACCAATCAAATTGCACTAGGTTTTAACGCTGTTCCTATGGCAAAATTGCGCCCCCAATCTTTCATAAACGTTTCTGATTTATCAATAAATGGAAGTAAATTTAATCCAAATATAAGGACAATTGATAATATAATATGTATACATACATAAATAATTTTTATGACAAAAAATGTTAAAATTACAATAATTATAAACATTACTTAATAAATGTTTGTGACGAAAGCTGAAGACCATCAATAGTAGGCGTTTACATGCAATTACAATTCTAAAGTGTTAAGATCTAGCCATAAATAATTAATCTATGGCTCACCCATATGCTCCGGTTGTTCAATCTCCAGTACATTTAGAACAGTGGTTAATGTGCATTTTAAAAGCCTGGTTTGTTGCTACCCCCCTCAATTTCATCTATCTCCTGAAGGTCCCTTCTATTTCCATTTTGAGCTTCTCATTTGAATAAGCGCCCCCACTAATCAAACCGTTTTATGTGCCTTGGCACTTACATCCTTCCGTACAATATTCAGTGTGTAGTTTATAAGATCCACTGAAAATGTCCACAAGTTTAACCTGCTGTTTGTGGTCTGTTTGCTGTGGACCGATTATAAATGATATCTTCCACAGCAATTGCTGTTGGTGTTGTAGGGAAATTTTCAGCCTGCATCAAATGGAATAGTAACTCTATCCAAGGAAACAGACCTGTTAACAGTTTCCATTCATTAACTATAGTTGTCCTACACAGTTTCAATTGCTGGTACACTTTAAAATTACATTGTTTTTACCACAAAGGATTTTGCAATTTGTTAACCACCCAGTTGTCATGGTGATACACAGTCAATAGAGACAAAGAAGTACATTTTCCATAGAGCTATTTTTAGCCAACTCAAATTTTAATCAGTTACTTGTCATGAATTATGCATTTATTGTCCAATAGGTGATTTAATGTTTTTTAATTATTTTGAAACCTGTAGTCATTAGCTTTAAACAACAATTTAAATAAAATAAAAATGATTAATATTACTTACAGTAATTATTTTTTCTCAGTGACACACTATGTCAAATAAGTAATGATCTAAAGGTACAGACATTAATAACAAATATAATTTTATTTAATTAAGTAAATTTAACAAATAACATTAAATTGTTAATGTTTTTTAAAATATAGTATCTAGAATAAATAGTACATTAAATTAAACTACTTTGTAAATTGGTTTTAGATTTGGGTATGGATGAGGAAGAGGAGGACGCTATACCACTACCAAATGTAAACTCTGCTATTTTGAAGAAGGTGACTCAATGGTGTACATTTCACAAAGACGATCCCCCTCCACCAGAAGATGAGGAGAACAAAGAGAAGAGGACAGATGACCTATGTGGTCATGATATAGAATTCTTGAAGGTGGATCAAGGGACACTGTTTGAATTGATTCTGGTATGATGCCTATTTTTGTTATCTTAAATAGACAGTTTTGCAGCAATATATGTTAACATTAATGGATGACGTCCAGGGATGTAATTATGCTGGGCGAAGATGTGCAGGCCCGCCCCCTCAAGAAATGTTTCACCCTCCTTAAAGCTTATTTTAAGGCTTTCCATCCAGGCTAATTTCAACTCATCACCCACCCTAAGCCTCGGGAAAAGGTAAAAATACTGGTTTTGATCATTTTACCACCCACCTTTACATTTTTGCCACCCACTTGGATTTTTCTAGATCCCTGGACGTCATTCATAAGTTAAGGAAGTTATGTTAACAAGTACAGTAATTTTAACAAGCTCGAACAACACATGAGCACTAAGATTTGTTTACAAAAAGAGGCGCAACTTTTCGCGATGCTAAGGTTAACATTAGATTAGTTGAGTTTAGTAAACTACATAATAATAAGGCCTTAAAATAAAGTCATACTGACCCAAAATCTCGGAAATCGGATTAATTTTTTTATACATAAAATTGTCTTAAAAATTGTAAGGTAATACACAAGAAATTGGTGGGGGAGGGCATAGTGTTTCACAAATGCATCTTGTTTATGCTTCACCCTGTTATGTATGGGTCTAGTAACTAGCCATTTCTTCAGGCACATGGCATGCAGTTAGAGGATGTTGCAGGTATGGTAGGAAGGTTATAGCAGGGATGTTGCCAGGCTGGACGGTGCTGGACGACCCCGTCCGGCACTCAACTTTTCCGTCCGGCATTTCTAAGCTAGCGACCTCCACTATTATTCCTAAGCATTTCTAGGCTAGCGACCACCACTATTATTTCTACCCTTAACAATTGTCAATTTCAATAAAATATGTGACTGATATGTCGAAAAACAAAAGAAATCCTAGCCTTATTACTAAAACAAAAGATTACAGCTTTGTTCTATGGTCATGTTTTGTAATGTAATGAGATAACTGCCCTTCTTTATTGTTCATCGCACGCTTTAACAGCATGAGTCATTGTGTGCGTATGGGTGGGTCACGGTTCACGAAAAAGGGGGTGCTGTTTGCCGTCCAGCACTCAAAAAAGCTGGTGACATCCCTGTTATAGTTCTCGTTTTTAAGACTGAATTTACTGCTAAGTGGTTGGAGAAATGCCTAGCAGAATTTTTACCATGAAGTACAGTAAAGTTTGTTATCACAAGGACAAAATATTGTCTTTGAATCTCTTATATGAATTAAACAATTTACAGGTAAATTGTTCTTATTGACCACGTTATTGAGGACATAATGTTGCAATATTTCCACAAATATCTACTAATCAATCGCTTATTTTGAGTAAAACATTGTCTATACATTTTATGAACTACTACACACCATAGTTTTCCAATTTTGGCCCCATTTAAGTTTTACTAGATAAAAATATTTATTTTAATTATAAACAATTTTCTTAATTTGATATAGTGAAGAATTGTTGATGGATCCCAACATTATGTTGCTGTGAGTTTGTTTTTGATACACCATTGTATCTATCTTTTTTTGCGTCAAAAGGCATATTTCAGAAGATAATGAAAATTGTATTTTAAATATATGTGTGTTGACGATTTTTTCTTTTATTATGTAGGCTGCCAACTATCTTGATATTAAGGGACTGCTAGACTCAACGTGCAAAACAGTGGCCAATATGATCAAAGGAAAAACCCCCGAAGAAATCAGAAAAACATTCAATATTAAGAATGATTTCACACCTGGAGAAGAAGAACAAGTAAGTAGTATGTAATTTACGTAGGAGGAAACCAACACTATGGTTGATAGCATTTAATTTTAACCTCATCCATTTTCACACTGCGGGGTTTTAAGGACAAGGCCAAAGTAGAATATTTTCCATCTACTGGAAGCGTCAACAAAACATGTATTATTCTTAAATAATCCCATAAAATTGTAATTTAAAAAGTGGAATTTTCAAAACATGAGCTTTTTAAATCAATGAAGCTTTCAGTGTGGTGCAGTGCAATGGTATTCACGCCAACGACACCTTGTGTGGGGGTTGTCAGCTTTACCCTAACACTTTGCATGTACTACACAAACACATTAACTAGTATATGCCTACAGATCCATGTTGTTATGTGTTGGAAAACCTTAGCCTCTGAACGATTGGCATGCAGCCATGCTACCTGCAGACACTGTATCCAGAGTGCGATTCCATAATCTATCGAAACTGAAGGATACCAACGAAATTGGCAATAGTAATGTGTTACTTAAAAAATAATATTTTTGTTTTTAATAGCCCCATCCTACATCTTGATTTTTATAAATCACTAATTCTAACTTTTTTCTGTTTTTAGGTACGAAAAGAAAACAGTTGGTGTGAGGAGAAATAAACCAATTTTGTCATGAATTCTGTATATATTGGATTGTGATTTGTTTCTTCGAAGCGCTAAGATAACATACACTCAACCTGAGTACACCTGTCTGATGCACGAACCCAATATTGACATGACACCTGTATATACCATGTGTTCTTCATGTGTTGCCATTCTCCATCAGTTGTTAGAGAGTCATACCATGAACAATTTCTTTTGATATTAGTTTGATTATTTTGATTTTACAAGTCAGAAGTTAATTTATGATATTTAATAGCAAAAGCATAGGCTAGTAATTAAATACACATGATTGCATTTTTACAGTACTACTTTAACCTTTGAAGTTGTGGCCAAACTGTTCTGGGTTACTGGGCAAGATTTTTATCCTAACTGGTTATAAAAAAACATGGCATTTGTATAGCTAAAATGTTTACTTTTTACTATACACATAAACGTGGGCAGCATTAATAAAACAAATGAAAATTTTATCCTGTATCGAATACAGACCACACATTTATATACTATAATATAATAATGCATTTGAGGGGGATACCGAAAAATATTGTACAAGCAGTGGCAAAATATTGAACGAGTCGAAGATGAGCTCAGTATTTTGCCGCAGCGAGTACAATATATTTTGGTATTCCTGAAAATAGGCATTCAATATTATAATTATTCAATAAAAAACCTTGTATGTTACTTGCAAGTTATGTTTCTCAAGATCTAGCTAGGTGTCAGATCTTCTAACATAGATAGCAGAAAACTTCAACAAAAGCTCTCATAGCTTTGAGTATTACAGCCATCTTTATTACTTGTTGTCAATTGCGAAACAATGACTTTTAAACTCCTTTTAACCATGCAGGTCAAAATATTTTGTCTGTTGCGTATGCACGGTTTTTCAGGTGACAGTGACCTGGGTGTTGAATAATAATCTGAAATAGTAAATTGGTCTGTATAGTGTATTTGACACAACTTCAAATGGCTAAATATGGATACCACCATTTAAATATTCCATTCCTGACATGACATTTGCACATGCAGTAGTGGTGCGTAACAGACATTCAGGAACTCTTACAATGGGAGTGCACTGAATGTCTGTTAACTTCTATTGCTGCAAGTAAGAAAGCATTATACAACTCCAGGCAATGAGATATCATGACATGCTGTTGTGACAGGATTCAATATTTCGACATAAATTGTGTCATCATCAGGAATGATGATGAGATATTGTTGAAATATTGAATCCTGACATTATGGCATGTATCTCATTGCTTGGAGTATGTATGTTGCTTTCTTACTTAAAAAGTTGATTAGTGGACCTTTCGGATTCTTTTGCTGCATTGTAAAACAATATAGTCAATGAAGTATCCAACAAGTGTTAACCAGATAGATCTTGATTTTTTTTTAGTTAAAACACCAGCCAAAAGTCTATTGCTTGTAAAATTACAGTATATTACATAATGAACATTTTTTTTTTACATTTTTATTCTGTTTTACTGTATGTAGAGTTGCTTTTTTTACCCCTTAGCTAAATTCGTAACTGTTTATCACATGTAAAAATGTGCAATTGTCTTATTGTATGCTGACATGATCATTAAAAGTTAAACCTATTAATATATCTCCAGTAGATTTTCATGTTTATAACTCCATGCTTTTATCCTTTACAGTGTTTGGTCATAGTTAGTGTAAAGATCTGTCATAATGATGCATCATAACCATATTGCATATAGAAAACATTGTTTATGATCATAATAATATATCTGTCAAATTTGGGCACAACATGACTATGGGCATATTGGTACATCATAACCAAATTTGGGCAAAACATGACTATTTATGAGCATAATGATTCATCAGTCAAATATAGGTACACTTGACCATTTATGGGCATAATGATACATCATAGCCAAATGTGGGCATAATGATACATCATAGCCAAATTTGGGCACAATTGACTATTTATGGGCATAGTTATACATCATAGCCAAATTTAGGCACAATTGACTATATATGGGCATAATAATACATCATAGCCAAATTTGGGCATAATGATACACCATAGCCAAATTTGGGCATAATGATACATCATAGCCAAATTTGGGCATAATGATACACCATAGCCAAATTTGGGCATAATGATACACCATAGCCAAATTTGGGCATAATGATACACCATAGCCAAATTTGGGCATAATGACACATCATATCCAAATTTGGGCATAATGATACATCATAGCCAAATTTGGGCACAATTGATTATTTATGGGCATATTGATACATCATAGCCAAATTTGGGCACAATTAACTTTATTAGCATAATAATCATAATCAAACTTTTTTCATCCTCATAATGAGAAGATTAAATTGCTTATCTTAGAACTCACTAAAAACAGTAAAGATATTAAATCGCTTTAAAACTGAATTAAATTACAATGAATGAGAATCTGTTCCTAGACAACTAGTCGTTGATACTTCACAGCAAACTTTAAACACAACTTTTTATACACCTTGCTTTTAACAATTTGTTTTCAAGCCTGTCGTATATACCATCGCCAATTTTGGGTGTGACTTTACCATCTATGGACATAATGATACATCATAGTCAGATTTTAAGATAGTGTACTGTAATGATTCATAGAATAATCATTCATTATAAGCCATGTGAGCTTTATTGTTGGTGTTTATAAAATCATTTCATTTTACCTGTTGTGAATAGGAGTATGATTATACAAATTAATACAGTAATATCAAATTATCAGATTAACTGTCTTTTAATAACATAACTGTGCATGTTGTGAGTCTTCAAATGAGCTTATATAATAATGCGTATCTAATTACAATTCATTTAAAGTTGTATATTACCCCAAAATTGACAAAACATTCATAGAGTCAATTTAAATATTTACTTGAAATAACATGAGATTTGTTAACCTAAGCATAGAAATTAGTGTATTTAAAATTTACTTGACCTCCTATCTCTAATGTTGTGCTTTATTTTGTAAACTAATTTTTATGCTCGAGGTAATACATATTTTGTTCAAAATTAGCAAGGCCTTGTTGTACCTATATATGAACATCAACATAACGCTTGTGCTACACCGCATTTGTTGTTGTAAGCTACTCAACGTTTCGATCGATGTGCTTTGAACGTCCTCACTCCTGAGGACGATTGAAGTACAGTACATCGATCGAAATGTTTAGTAGCTTACAACTACATAGTGGTGTACCGCAAACGTTACGTGTTTATTGACATCTCACCATGCAAAATATTAAACAATATATACCCATATATGGTAATGATATATCCATATATGGTATTTATGTGATGTCATCATGACCAAATAAACACTTTAGAATTATGAAAACAGTAAGGAGGTTTTGCAACTATATAAAATAAATAATAAAGATGGGTTATAGATTCTTGTGACGTTTGGCTTGAACACCGCTAATTATCTGTCAAATTTGACCAGTATAAAGACCATCAAGTAGTCGCGAGTATATTTGATATATTTTTAAACACGTTTATAACATAACAAAAACGTGTGACGCGACATCATCTTATTTTTCATAAATTTGCAAAGAGTCCTTGTTTTAGTCATTTGTGGGGTTCAGTACATCTTTAAATCCATCAATCTTCCTAATAAGGTTTCTCCTTGTTTACCTAGGTTTCTGGTAAACATCAATAAATAGTATATATTTAATATTTAGATGTGATTTTTGCTAAAGCATGTCATTCTTTGAAGGTTGAGTTAAAAGAAATAAAGTTGTTTACATGTTTATTTCTGCATGATTTTACTTGGGTTGTTTTACTGTGTATTTGTACTGTGTAGTTTTCATGATATAAAGCTTGCATTGTATTGTGAAGCAGAGGGTTTCCATTATAGACCCCAAGTAGACATACTATGAGTTTAACCTCCCTGTGCGGACACCTCTTAAGCGGACATCTCCCATAACGGACACTAATTCAAAGACCCGTTTGTTCTTTCTATCTAATCAGTGCATCTGGTACCTCTCGTAAGCGGACACCTCCCGTAAGCAGTCGCGGACACTTTTTGTCTTATAATTTAGATATTTTGTATGCTAATTTTTAAGTGGACATCCAAGAAAATTTAAGTGACTTTTCTGTACAACGAATACAAATTTCTGTACAAAATCGTTCCTATACTGAGATGGCCGAGAATCATAATTCTAAAACAATATTTATTAAAATATAGAATTCCGTGTCTAGAGAGTTAAGAGGTCATTTGTGTTGAGAAGGCCGTGAAATTCGAGACATAAGGACGTATACATAATTTTACAACTTTGGCCCTCTATCGGCCGAAATTCTCGTAAGCGGACACCTCCCGTAATCGGACACTTTTCTCGGACCCAAGTGTGTCCGCTTACGGGAGTTCAACTGTATAAGTTTTAATGCTTTTTTATGAAGTAGTAGATGCGGTCAACAACAGTGGTGGCGCAAGGATTTGCCCGATGGGGGGGGGGGGAAGGTGCATGGTCCCCGACAGGGAGCCATCATGGTCCCCGACAGCGAGGGAAGTCCGGGTGGGCGTGGTTACCCGTTTGGTTTTGATGAGCAAAAAAAAAACGTTATTTGCCCCTTTTTGCCTTTTTGGCCCGTTTTATGTGTATTTTCAATTCTTGGGGTTACTTATACATTATTTTTATTTTCCCCGACGAAAGTGGTCAATCTTTTCCGACGGGGGGAGGGGGGGGGCAGCCTTCTCTTCTATCTAGCAAAAAATCCAATATGGCGTTCAAAATGGCCGCCATTTTCAAATATTCCCATATCTTTGGAACCACTTCAGATAAAAAGATCAATTTAGTGTCTAGTTATATGTTTCAAGGTACAGGCAATCCAATAAAACTACTTTCATGGTGATCTGAAGTCTTATATTTAGCAAGAAAATTCAAAATGGCCGCAATTTTCAAACACAAAATGTAGTGTCTAATTATATGTTTTGGGTACAAATAATCCAATGGAGCTATTTTTGTGGTGATCCAGATCTTCTAACTGGCCAAAATCCATTATGGAATTATCTCCGAGAAACCAAGATGGCGTCCAAAATGGCCGCCATTTTC
>JAOTQE010095424.1:0-14334 GCA_025631205.1 Nesometra sesokonis
CCGGGGCAAAACGGGGGGGGGGGCACGTGCCCCCTGTGCCCCCCCCCCCCCTAAATCCGCCACTGTTAACATACGCAGAACATTAACCTTTTACTGCGCAGTGTTATTCCAACCTCTGTGCAAAACATCTTTAAAAGTAAAATAGGAGATTTAGAAAGAAACGGCAAAAAATACCAAAAGAGGTTATTTTGAAATTATTTTTTATGGTGAGGTGAGAAAGGTGTTAGCTTATGTTTGAAGGGAAAAAGTTGGTAATTTTAATGCTTAATTTGTATTTTTTTTTATTGTATTTTATTTAATTTGTCAGTATTAATATTAGTTGGTTTGTATGATAATAGATAACAAAGATTCTTTTATTTAATAGGAGGCTTAGAGAAGCTGAAATCTCTGAAACTTCACCATGCAACATACATTACAGATGAAAGTTTACAGAAACTAGATATATTAAAAGACTGCCTTGAAGATCTTCAAGTGTCTAGCTGTGGGGACGTATCTGACAAGGGACTAATATCACTACATAAACTTAGGTGTGTATTATAAAGTTGCATTCAGCCAAGCTAGAGTGGTTAGGGGTCCTACTAAACACAGCCTGAAACTACCCGGTAATATTTTAATGATTCCCAAGTGTTCCAGGGGCAGATTTAAAGGGCGGGGGTATAGAATATTAGAAGTGCGAGGTCTAAAATTGACTATAAAAATAGAGGTACACATGTGTCATGCATAACATAAACGGGGTACCAAAACATCAAAATGGGAAAATAATGTGTTTTTTTTTTCTTGCTTGTCAAAATCAAAACCAGAAACCACGCTTTCCCCGGACCGGGGAAAGTGTGCTCTCCCCCCCCCCCCCTCTTTTTCATGGAACCTGAATCTACCCCTTGTACCCCTTGTGCATTTAATGAAATTTTAAAAAATAATAATGGCCAATGGTAGTTGCTAGTTTTTAACACCAAAATATTGTACATATCTTTGTCAAACAAAAATATTTCAATACTACACAGAAATAACCAGGGACTCACTGTTCACCATCTAGTGGTGCTAATAAATGCAAGTGACAAAATTTTGACAAGTTTACAGAAGCTAGACTGGTGTTGGGCCACATTTTCTCCAATTTCCATCTGACAAAAAAATGTAACATTTTCGGGCCGATTTTGTCCAAATTACTCCTGCCCTGAGGGCCGTTTTTACCGTATTTTGCTCTATATTGTCCTATGCATGAGAAAAACTATTTTCATGACTGTCTGTGTGCGTGAGAATTCTGCTAATGCGTGAGAAAATTATCTATGCGTGAGACGTCCAAAATAGGTCCCATTGCGTGAGACTCACGCATTATGGGTGAGACTTGGCAGGTATACTAGTTTAACCAAGGAATTAATTAGTAACTCCCTTGGTTTCTAGGAGCAGATACAGGATCCAGTGAAGGGAGAGGGGAGGAAATCTTTCTCAGATCCGAGTGGACTTGGTTCCAAGTTTTGATTTTGACAAACCAAAAAAAAAGGTTGTTTAAGCCCGGTTTCCATGTTTGGGCCCTTCTAATGTTGTGCTTGGTTCATATATAGGTCTATAATATATTTTTTGGGTCAATTTTAGGGCCAGTGCACCTAATATAAGGGTGCACAACCATGTTTTGCGGATAATAGTGATGGGGGGGGGGGGGTGTGAACACACCTGATGAATATAGTGTTTGATGAATGTCGCCCTCTATAGTCTGAATGTATTAGATGTTAAAACTGCAACACAGAAGCTTGAGATCTTAAAGACTGTCTTGAGGACATATGTGAGGTTTCACCACAAAATGAGTCTCATGGTAGGAAAATCCAAAACTGAGTTATTGATACCTTCTAATAGAGCATAATATAAGCTGTAATCTACAGTTTAAATGACATTCATTGGATAAGTAGATCCAAAGATACAAACATTTGAAATATTCATGTTTGGAAATACGGTTTTGAGAAAATCACCCATGAAGTAATCTAAAAACAAACAAACCAAAGACTGTAAATATCAGAAAATCTGCATGAAGGACACTTTCCTGCATGACAAATTACCTAAAAAGTACATTATAATGAAATATAAGTACCATACTCGTCATAATTGTTTAAAACTAAATTTTTCAAAAATTTGACTTAAGACCTATTTTGGTGATTATCTCGGTTTGATGTCACCTACGATGCGACTCATTTTGTGGTGAGACCTCACATATGACTAATAGTTGCGGAGACATTTCTGACAATAAGAGCTAGTGGCATTTCGTAAGCTTAGGCGAGTATTATTCAATGAATGTCCTCCTCTGTAGTCTGAGTGTACTAAGTGAAAACTCCAAAGGTGAGGTCTCAGCACAAAATGAGTCTCATGGTAAGAAAATCCAAAATTGAGTTATTGGTACTTTCTAATAGAGGATAATATAAGCTGTAATCTACACTTTCAATGACATTCATTAGATAAGCGGATCTAAAGATATGAGCATTTGAAATCTTCATTTATGGAAATATGGTTTTGAGAAAATTGGCCACAAAGCATCGAAAAATAAAAAAAATAAATGACTATAAATCTCAAAAAATCTGCATGAAGGAAATTTTCCTGGATGAAAACTGACCTAAAAATTACATTGTAATGAAATACAAGTACCATAGTACTCATAATTGATTAAAATTAAATTTCTTTAAAATTTTGATGTCAAACTTATTTTGGTGATTATCTCAATTTGATATCACCTACAATGCGACTCATCTTGTGGTGAGACCTAAAATATCTGCAGCTAAACCATTTAATAGTTTATCTGCAGCAGATATTAAATGTTTTTAAAAACCTCATAGATTTATTATTTTAACAGTTCGATGGTTAACTTCCATTTAATTTATAGCCCAAAAGTGTAGTTTTATGGAAGCTAACTCATTAAACTAAACAATGAAATGGTGCCTCATTGCTACCTAGACAACAGCTCATCTTCCCCCACCCCCAATATCACAAGTTTGAATATACAGATACAGAATATGTGGCAGAGCAAGTTTGAATATGGTTTTACTCACATTTACTGGTCAAAATTATAATTTACCTGTAAAAATTCTAATTATTGAAAAATATTTATAATATAATTTTGATTCTCATGTTTGCACTCCCTTTTCTAGCTCACCTTCCCTCACCCCCAATATCACAAGTTTGAATATGTGGCAGAGCAAGTTCGAATATGGTTTTACTCACATTTAATGGTAAAAATTATAATTTAACAGTAAAAATTCTGTTTATTGAAAAATAATAATAATATAATTTTGATTCTCATTTTTGCACTCCATTTACTAGCTCACCATCCCCCACCCCCAATATCACAAGTTATGCAAAATTACATGCTAGTCACACTTCATTGTGCCACCAACCTTTCATTAAAGTTTTGAATTCATCAATGACAGAAGTAACAAAAGTAAATTCAAATCAGAATGCAAAGGCATTTGAAAAAAAAAAAAAAACAATATACAGTAATTCAATACTTTGTATCAGAGGCGGCGGAATGTTTTTGGATCGGAGGACGAGGTTAAATTTTGCTCTTCTAACCGAGTCTGATTAGAAATTGACAAGCAAAAAAGGTTACTGCCTATAAATTTTTGGTATCCTGGTCCCTGAAGGTGGTTTTCAGGCTGTTTTTATTACTTTACACCTCTGAAGAGGAGTGATTTTAGGTGGATGCGGCCCCAATTGTCATCATTTAACTTTTGCCATCCTACAGTGTTAAGTTTACTTTTTAAGTAATAAATCTATGAAAAACCTACAAGTAACTAGTAAAACGACATCATAACTCTGAAGTACAGTACACATATTTTCCAACACTTCTTATTTTTAACTCCATAGCAAACTCCGCTACTTATTCCTCTGTGATCTACCAGCTGTCAGAGATATTGAGGGAGTGGTGGACACACTAAGAACAGCTTTACCGAACTGTGAAGTACGTTACCTGTCATTAGAAGGAAGAAAAGATCTACGCAAACAACTATCCAAAGACCGAGAATTACTCAAGCATATCGAGGAATTAACATCCAAGTGATTCTTACTCATAGCCAAATGTTTTATTTATCATTAGGCCAGGCCGTCCTCGGTAAACTCACTTTAGATTACCTACAAGATTTTTTTAACTATTAACACTTCATTACCCTGGAGTGAATCCAAGGACTGTAAAACAACAAATAGCCTACTGACCAATAAATACAATGAAAGGTTTAGGTGTGAAAAATTACACTTATCTCATTAAATATATTGAGATATTCTAACGTTATGGAGCAGGGGCAGATCCAGGATAAATCAAACGAAAGGGTTCGCCCTTTTCATGAACCTGATTGGCCGTGGTTGCTGTTTTGATTTTGACAAGCAAAAATTTTTTAAAATTCCTTATTTTGTCCATTTTGTGTGTATTGTGTGCTTTTAATGTTACTCCTGGCCCAGATGTGTCTTATTTATTTTTCTTGTCATTTATAGTAGAGTCTGCAGCCATAAATTAAGGGGTGGTGCAATGATGTTTTGCCAATAATAGGGGGATTGTGCATGGAGATGCCCCGCTTCCCTATATCCACCCCTGTGAAGGGCTCAGAGGGGGTAATGGCACTGAACACTGCAATGAACATGGAATTAGAATCAAGGAACTAAAATGCTTTAGAAAAATTGATAAAACTTGTATTAAAACCGAAAGGTCCATTGATTAATATCAGATACCTACCTTGTCATCTGCCAGCTGGCCGGTCCATGACAGTCATCATTCTCCATTCTTCTCGTTTATAAGCTTTATCTTTAAGTTCCCAATATTTATTTCCATTTCTTAATCTATCTATTAGCATCGTTCTTTTTCTTCCTCTACCTGGTTTTCCATTATAGCGGCCTTCCAGTACTATTTTAAATAATCCTCCATTTCTAATATAATGCCCAATCCATTTCTTTTGCTGTTGTGTTATTCGTTTCATTATATGTCTTTCTTCTTTTATTTGCATTAAAATATCATCATTTCTTATATGATCTGCGAATTGTATTTTTTGCTTTTTCCTCCAGCACTACACTTGAAATGCATTTATTTTGTTTATTTCCTGAAGTATAATTCATATTCCAAGAAACAAGGTATCAATCAATCAATCAATATTTATTTTGCAAAGCCACACAAAGATTACACTTACAATTAGAATTGAATTTTTTCAGAGAGGTACAAAAAAGAAAAAAAAAATGTTCAGTATGTACCCCTCAAAAAAAAAGAAATGTATATTAAATAAATTTTAAAAATGCAACTAACACAAAAGTCATGACTACCGTGTAAAGAACAACAATAAAACAATATAAATGCATTGTAACTGAAATTAAATATTCCTTTTGTTTTAAGGGTCTTGTTATTTTTATGCAAAAGCTGCGGGTTTTCATTGTGAAAATTATTCCATAATTTCAATCTATATGTAAAAATTTCTGGCTACAAGAGTGTGGTATGAATATTTCATGCATCCTTCTGAAATTATATATAGCATTATTGCACATTTGAAAAATACTTAACACACAATGTGGTAATTCACCCTTTTTAACACTTCTTTAAAAAAATAATGCATTGACCTTATGGATATCATTCCTGATGATGACATAATTTATGTTGAAATATTGAATCCTGTCACGATGGCGTGTATCTCATTGCAATCAATCTTGCAACCATTTTTTTGAAGTTCATACAATACTTACTTGATAGCTTGACCCTTTATTCCTTTGGAAGGGTCCTTGGTCTTCTTTTAAATGATACCACAGATGGAGCAGAGACAATATCTGGCCGCAGATTATTCCAGTGGTCGGTAGCTCTGTTCCCAAAGAATTGTCTTCCAACGTCGGTTGAGAATTTCACTTTCTGAAGGTTTTTTTTAGCATATATGTTGGGTATAAGAAAAATACGGAACAGGAGGTTGCTTGTAGCAATTGTTAATGTACTTGAATGTTTCAATAACATCGTTTTCTATTCTCCTTTCCTCAAGTGTACACATTTTAATTCCAATGAGACAGAGATTTAGACATTTCTTCTGCATTTTTTCTAATTTGTTGATATCTTTTTTGAGGATAAGGTTCCATACAACGGCTCCATACTCAAGGATTGGTCGTATGATTGACTTATAAAGAATTTTTACTTTCTCTTCAGTAAATCTTGAGAAGCATCTCTTGATCAATCCTATTCGCTGTTTGGCTTTGTTGCAATATATCCAGTGTAGTTTAAACGTGTTGCCATAATCTTTTGATTCAATATTTCGGCATTGATTATGTCATCATCATGAAGGAATCAGTGGTTACTGTTAGAGTATGGGTTATTATTGTAGCACTGGGTGACTATTACTAAACTATATATGGACAATTAAAAGTAGTAAACAAACCCATCACAGAAACTTTCTTATTGGTTTGGTAGCTACTTGGCACTGAAGGAATTAGAAAAATATTGATCATTCAAGTAGGGCCTAAAACGCTATTGAATGCATTACTGAAATGTCCTTACTTTAAAATAAAATTGAAACAATGTAACAAAAAAATTCCCGGGGGAGCATGCCCCCGGACCCCCTAAAACATTGACTCTCTACCGCCCCCCCCCCTTTTCCAAAAGTCTATAGAGATCCGCCCCTGATTGTCATAATCTTGAAAGTAATACAAGGACACATCCATTTGGAACTTTCTTCTGCTGCTCCAAGGGACATATGCAGGATTGGGGTTAGGTGGGTACGAATTTGGTATAATTGGAACCAACAGCGGGAAAATCACTGATAAACCAGGGGCGGATGCGTGACCAAGTTAAGAGGGCGAAAATTTTAAAAAAATGCACTGAAATGCAAAAAACACAGTCAGTTGCCCGCGTGCGTGATCTTAAACTGGACCGTTCACACCAACCCCGGATCCGGTCTGAAAAAGGAGGGGTTGAGGGAAAGGCTCTCTGAAGGGGGCTCCATCTAGCCCCAGTAATGCCGCCACTGGACCGGATCCGTGCTAGGTGTCAACGTTTAAAACTGAGGCACAATTCAAAAACGGTACTCCGGGACATCGCCATGAGATGAAGTGAGTGCATGGAAATAGCAAGGAAATGTGGGCGTCCAAAATCTCAGTTTTTTTTTTAATCATGTGTGACAAGTGACAGAAAAACATACGGACACATGGTCATTTTTTTTTCAATAAGCTGAGCTTTAAATCGTTTTTAGCGTTAGAATGACCGCGCGCGTGGTGCACGCATCGCGGCGTTCTAAAAAAAACGAACCTTGCTTTTCTCACGTGCTAAGTTGAAAATGAACACGATAAAATGAAGCATATTTTACACGATTCAATTTAAACATTAAAGGAAGTAGGCCTAGGCGTACAGTCTTGGCAACAACTGAGTCTTCAATAGACTAAGATGGTTTAGACTCTTTGGATGCCCCAGAGGTAGGCCTACGTAACCAAACTTAAGAGTCGACATACATAAATGCAAATGGGAAACCATTTATTTATTTTGTATATCGCATCAAACAGTACTTTAGTGTTCTGGACACTTATATAATAGGGTAGGCCTTCGTCAAGCTTTATAAACCAATTCCGGGTTTAGGAGTGGGGTTTTTGTAATAGGAGAGCTAAACCTGATGTACGGTACTGTGAGGTTCGAACCAGTGACATCGATACTGAAAGGCAGTATGTAACACCGGTATACTTTACTTCTCCGCCAGGAGGTGTGCCAACGTTTCGGCTTGGGCTGCTTACACTTACGGTTAAAAGGAAACTTGTAGGCTAAGCATTTTAACCCCCTTGTGATGCCAATAATAGTTTAATTACTTTTCTTTTTGAAAGCTGTAATGGTTGATGCACTGGCAACTTGCAAATGTAAAGTATTCCAGTGGTTGATTACTCGTTGTGAGAAGAAGTTTAGGCCTAATCGGCATCTAATTGATTTTCTTGAGTGAGATTTATAAATTTTCCTCTGTATATTTAACCAGTTCTGGTCTTTTAGTGGATTGTTTTAGGTATAGATCTCAACTAGTTTTTGCGCCGCATATCTAGGCAGAACAAGAGGGACCAGCGATAAGAAACAGTAAGTTGTTGAAGCATGTACTACGAAGGCAAGGAAGTTGAGCAAAAAAAAACCCTCCACAAAACCTGAAAATCTGATTAAATCGCATACAAAATAATACGGAGCATACGATAAAACAAATGTGCTTAGTCAGTTAAGTAATGGCATCAGATGACGCAGAAATTAATCTTGAGACTAATGAAATGCACTTAAAAATAGCCTTCTCAGTGGCTGATTTCCGTTCATAGCTGTTAATTGGGAGTGCCGCATGGCCGAGCGATGTAGCGGTTCAATTGGTGGGTCTGACAAATTCATAACACTTATTTTTTTGTTCCAAAATTTCATCAGTTAGATTCATTTTCAATCTGATGTTGCCTTTCAGATTTTTTTTAGATTTTGGACTCGTACCGTAAATTACTCATGAGTATCGATTGTAATGCGGCTTCCGAATTAATGGGGAGATCTTTTCATATACTCAATTACAGAGTAAACAACTAAATTTGCGGCGTTTAAAAAAAATCTTGTTATTGCAAATTTGTTATTAAATGCTATCTTTTTTAGGAGATGGAAACAACAGCATCTGATGACATAGACTTAGGTCTCGTTGCTGTAAGACGAATAGGGGATTCAACAGCATATATTGATAGAGAGTTTAATGAAATGAAAGAACTCATTACTGAAATCAAATCAGTTCTGGGAAGCGTTCGTGACAGGAAGAAAATAATGGCACGAAAAAATACCATTTTATCTCAATGTAACGAAATTGAAGGCCAATCTAGTGATGATTCAACAATATTTTTAAACCAAGAGACTCTAACAACGCACTCAAGAATAGTCGAAAGAACAGCAGCAGCACCACGACCACCTCCTCCACCTCCACCACGACCGACACCACCATCACCACCACCACCACCACCACGGAGGAATGTATCAACGATTTGTGAAATGGAAAGAAGATCGTTCGATGATTCTTCTAAAGTGTTGCGAAGTAGACCGAAACAAGTAGTTTCTTCTCGAACAAATTACAAGCCTACCAGAACATTTGATGGAATGTTTCAGCGACTGAACCAATCACAAAAGCCTGATAAAACGTCGTTTGATAAACACACCAAGTCAATCAATAGAGAAAAGAGCATATGCCCTAGCAACCGAACTTCCAGCAAACGCAAGCTTTTATGCCGTCGGACAAAATCGGAATCATTCGGAATTCGAGGTTTTAGTCGTACGCTCTCACCGATACTAGAAATGGATCATCTTTTTGCTGAGGAGCATCATAACAAGAGTGATGTCAATAATAAATCAGACGATAAAGAAATTAGAAACAGGTCTGACAATACCTTTAAAATTATAACACCGATAGTAAAAGCGTCTAACATAGGCTCCAATTACAAGTCCAGATTTTCATTTCTTGTAGAACTATTTCTGTGTCAAACTAGATTTTTCCAATTTCTTCTGATCATTATATCGTTTATGATCTTCAGACTAGTGCTGTTGCTTTGCCATTGGATCAGCTCTAGCGAATGCGATTCGATGGGAAATCATTTTGTAGTATTTAATTTGGAATCCTTATTGAAGATTCGGCACAGCGTGCCACCACCAACATAAATGTATTTGTATTAGCATTTATAACAATTAAAAATACATAATAAATTAGTATTCAAATTATATAATAAAAGTTTCACATTCTGAAGTTTTATGGTATTTTATGGTATTTTATGGTATTTTATGGTATTTTACTATTATAAGGTAGACCATGCCTTCCATTTGAGCCCATATAGCTCATACCCTGGGTGCCTCTGGAACATGATCGAAATTCTAAGAAAAAATATCTGCATTTTGTTATAGAGTAAGAATTCTTATACTGACGTCTAATAATTAATATAGCACGCCACCACCAACATAAATGTAACCGGTATCTATATTATATTAATTTTTAAAGTAACAAATCAAGATAACAGCTACTGTTAAATCATAGATACATCATATTAAAAAGGTAAATATAGTGTTAAAAAGAGACATGATGTTATGCACCGTGTAGGACAGCTTTCAACTGATATTAAAATATTAGTATTAATATTATGTAATAAATGTTTTATATTTTTTTAAGTATTATTTTTATGGAGGATACGAGTTCTAACAGTTTCCGCAGGAGTTGATATTCACTCTCTTAACATAAAGAGAGTGGAAATCTACACTTTGGTCTGAGGTACCACTTTGCAACATCACTCCATTCAAGAATGAAAATTCACTCAAAGTGTTTGAAAGTTCACTCCAAATGAATGTGATCACTGTGACTCGTTTGCAGAAAATTTGCTCCACGAGAGTGGATTTGATGTGCTAATAATCCACTCATTAAGAACAAGAGTGATTTTTGAGGTCACTATCACTATGTTCAGTTCACACTCCAAAATAGTGAAGCTTCACCTTTGCAGATTTCCTATTGGGAAAGACTGGCTTTCTAATGTACGACCTTTACCTAACCAAATGACCGACAGACATACCAATTGAATCAGGCAGATAACTGAGAATTGTCTACTAAATGCGAAACCAATAACAACCAGATCTTTAAAAAGTATATTAAAGTATGTTAATGGAAACCTCGGCGAAGGTGGTAACTATTAAAAAATATGACTGACAGACATTATGAAACTGCCTGCTAAATTTGAAACCAGTGGTACTATCAGACCTTTAACAAGAGATAATTCACGGTTTCAACTGCGTATGTGCATGATTAAGGTCAAGCGATAAAACGACGCGCGGCTTATTGCAAAGGAATATGCGCGTATACGTGCGTCGTTTTATCACTTGACCGTAATCTGCACATGCGCAGTTGAAACTGTGAAATGGCTTATTCAACTTAAATGAAACCTGACCACAAAATTGACCGACAGACCACCATACTGACCAATGATATGACCGAAACACATTTTTGAAGAAACTAATTGAACTACCGTATTAAAACTTTAAAAAAATTATATATTAAATATAATTTAAACCGATAAAAGGAAACAACAGAGGGGACCGGCTGACCAACTAACAACGGGATGGCAGAAACACACTGAGAAACTGGCTGTGTCAAAATTCAAACCAATTAGACTATTAAGACTTGAAAAATGAAAAATAGCAAATTCAATGTAATGGAAAGTGATTATAAAAGTGATCAAAAGACTGACTAACCAATGGAATGACTGACAGACATTGCTAACAGTTTGCTAACTTTCAAATCAACTTGACTATTAAAACTTGAGGGTTTATGAAGACTAGCCGATCAACCAGAGTGAAGACGTCAACGACAAGGAATCTGATGATGTTGATGGTGATGATGATGATGATGATGATATGATGATGATGATATGATGATGATGATGATGATGATGGTGGTGGTGGTGATGATAATGACGATGACGATGATGATGATGACGACGTTGGCGGCGACGATGATGTGGAGGTGGTTAAGACGAATTATGACGACGAAATGATCAGATCAGATAAAGTGACGATATCTCGTGTTGATTTATAGCAGACTGATGGTTACATGGTGGTATATCACGTACTATATCAATACAATGATGATTTGTGACGTCTTGAGTTTCGGGTGTGTTTGTAGTTCATACTTGGAACGCATAGATTTAATTAAATACAAATTTAAAAAAGGCCTATTTTCAAAAACGAGTCCTTTCCCATCCCCGTAGCCATAGGAGAAAAGTGGAAATCCCCAGCCTGCTGGAACTACTCCCTGGAAAAATCACTAACCACATCATAAATTACTGTTAATTTGAAAAGAAATCTCATGAAAACAGTCCACCGGACCAGGGAAGGCCGAATCAAGGATTGTGATTTGGGGTGTGTGTGTGGGGTTGGGGGGGGAACTTAAATTCCTATTTTGATTTTGTAAATAAAAAAAAAATGTTTGCAATAACAAGTCTGGTTTTCAGCAAGTTTACGCATGTGCAGGCGATAGATGTGGTCAGCAGAAGAGCGTAGAAAAATACCTACATTGGTCGTATCCAATACCTGCCCCACCGCAAATGAGACACCAATCGAACAACAACCAATGGAGTCTCCCAGGGGCGGATCCAGGATCTAGGCAAACAGGGGATGGGCGCACATTCCCAGGTCCGGGCAGAGCCATAGATAGGTTATTTCTCCATTTTGGTGCTATGGTACCCTGTTTTAGCTCATATGTGTCTATTTTGGGGTTTATGGTAAGCTTTTGACCCGGCACTCCTAATATAAGTGGGGGCGCAACTACGTTTTGACGATAATGGGGGGGAGGGCGCCGGCTTCCCCCCTAAATCCTCCCCTGTTATTTCCCCAATTTGCAGATTTTGGTACACTGTTTGTTATGCATGGACCATGTGTGCGTCTATATTTTTATTTCTAGGGTCGATTTTTGACCCGACGCTCCTAATATAAGGGGAGGCGACTACTTTTTGGCAATAATAGGGGAAAGGTAGGGCGCGCCGGATGATCCACCCATGGGAGTGACCGAAACAGCACTAAGAATTTCGCCTGTTCATTTCAAATCAATTGAATTATTTATTATAACTTGGAGAAAATTAAACGTAAATGGTAGGCCTACCAACTATCCAAAAGACTTAACTATAAAGTTGATTGGACGCATCTACAACTGGCATCTTACCATTCTCTCATCCAAGGCCATATCCCATTTAAAAAAAAAACATTTTTATATAATATATATTGGCTCTACGCGTCGCCTGAGCCCAGCAGCGTTGCCTCGTCTATTTTTCTCCTGTCATTGGTGTCATGAAGCGTTGTCCTACCGGGGGCGGATCCAGGACCATTCAAAATGTGGAGGGGCGCAATATTTTTGATCGGAGTTGGCGTATTCCCGGTTTAAAATTTGGCTAGGAAAAATAAGTTTTTTTTTAGCCACATCTTACGTGTTTTATCTGTATGTATTTTAATTCTGGGGTGAAGATTTAGAGGGGCGCACGTAATATACAGCACCATGTGCATTTGTGACGATATTTGGGGGCACGAGCCGGGCAAATCTCTCTTATACCCGCCCCTGCACGCTGTACTATTCATTCTATGTGTTAATTTTGAAGTCAGAATGTAGGTGGAGATTGCATCTCTCCGACAATGGATGAAACAACTGAATTATCAGCTGTTCACACCAGACAAGAGTCAACAAATCATATGACAGACAGTCATCATCGTCTGTCGTTGAAAGCCCAATTTTACCGTACATGGTACATGGCAAAACGCCGACACTTCCACCTCAACTTTATGCATGATTGTATATATTTTGTGTTGAGGGGCAAAAATGGTGTTTTATTCACGTTGTCGTAAGTTTAGTAGGCCTACCAATGGACCTATTAAATTAAGGTCCATGGGAGTACAAATGCAAACTGCGCTATAGGCCTCCGTGGCGGATCCAGGATTTTATTTTGGGGTTGTGAGTAACAAGAGTCCGTGGTTTGATTTTTAAAGTATATAAAAAAATAGTTTTGCCATATGTTTTACATTTTTTTTGGGGGGGGGGTAAATTTGACGGCTGTTGGAACACAACTTGTGTTTACGCCATAGAGTTGAATATACTAAGAAATATTTAACTCTATGGTTTACGTACATTGATCATTGTTTCTTTTTACTGGCGTCGGTCCTGCTAGAGAGAGACGGCGGCCCTGTTAGAAACGAGGCCCTGATATAGGGACGGCGTCTGGGTCAGAAACGGCAGCCCTGTAAACCGGACACTCACTACGTCGTGCGACGGTCGTACGACGGTCGCACGGCTAAACCGTTGCTCCCTGTGTGTATGTGTGTATGTGTGTGTGTGTGTGTGTGTGTGTGGGTGTGTGTGTGTGTGTGTGTGTGTGGTTCAGACGCGATGACAGTTTACTACTCGTGTGTGGTTGCTAGACGCGAAGACAGTTTTCTACTCGTCGGCCGACGTTTTTTTACTGATTTCCCTGTTGAGCCACTACAAACACCGTCGGCAGACGATTAAGACTGTCAACGCGTCTGGCAAACACACACACAGGGAGCGACGGTTTAGTGAGTGCCCGACTTTAGGGACGGCTACCATGTTAGGAACGGTCGGCCCTTAAATAGTCTGGGGGTGGGTTCAAGCACCACATTAAATACCCCTGGATCCTCCACTTGATTTGTAATATTATGGAATAATTCAAAATCTTTCATATTGATTGTTTCAATTATCGATGTATTAGTGTAAAGCGCTCAGAGGTCTTAGTAACGACTTGAAATGGCACATTTTAGTAGCCAATACTACTTTCCATATGTGTATTGTAACTAGCTCCGTCTGTCTATCTCTCTGCATGTTCTAGTGGTAT